>PVKV010012570.1:0-65067 GCA_004027835.1 Alouatta palliata | reverse complement strand
ACCAAAACAGCAAAAGCATTGGCAACAAAAGCCAAAATAGACAAATGGGACCTAATCAAACTCCACAGCTTCTGCACAGCAAAAGAAACAGTCATTAGAGTGAATCGACAACCAACAGAATGGGAAAAAATTTTTGCAGTCTACCCATCTGACAAAGGGCTAATATCCAGAATCTACAAAGAACTGAAACAGATTTACAGGAAAAAAACAAACAAGCCCATTCAAAAGTGGGCGAAGGATATGAACAGACACTTTACAAAAGAAGACATACGTGAAGCCAACAAACTAATTTTTATTTCTGACATTATTTAAAGTTGTAGTTTCAGATATAGAAATGTTTTTTTAATTAAAGCTGTGTCTTTCTTAGAATTTGCCCATTTTTTCAGTGTCTTTTAAGAAAATATTTTATCATTTATAGTCTCTAAAGAAAAAAACACTTAATCCAAATGTCTTAAACATAAAAATTAAAACAGATACATAAAATGTGATGTCACTCAAACTTTAGTGACTCAAATAGATTAAAGCATATTTACTGTAACTTATGTGGTCACAATATCTGTAGAGGAAATGAGAGTGATGAGACTAGTAAAAGAGACAATATGGGTGAGAATATGAGAATAAATTGTGATTAATGTTTTTCTCTTTATTATTCCACTTTTAAGAGAACACTTATGCATTGGTAATTTTAAGTAATATTTTATAAACGATAACTGAATAATGAAATATATTGGTCTTTCTCACTTATAATTCAAACTCTATTTTTTCTAATCTTTGGTATACTTTTAAAACATTTTTGGTTGTAAAAGAAGAGAAAATTTCTGAAAATTAGTTAAACACTTTTTATTTAGGTTGAAATTTATTTTTTAGCCATATATTTTTGCATTTTTCATAAATAAGCAAAAGATCTTTATAGAACTTAAAGGTTTTTGGGTATTCTGGATAATCACATTTCTTTGAGTACAATTTTATATGTATGTCTCAAACTTCGAACATTAGGAAATCACTTTTCATCAGTCTTCATTCCCTGTGGAGTTTATCTGAACGTACAGCCATTTTTAAAGTTTATCCTCTGATCAGCTCAGCTGGACTCTTACAAAGATAAGAGTGTAGCATAATGTAGAGTCAAAATTCTAGAATTCACAGTTTGTGTCAATGGACTGAAAATTTTATTGATTCTGAAAGTCATTGGATCTCATTCTATTAGCTTTATTGTATTATTTTGGTTTCCATAATAAACCAAATGTGAAATCTTTGAATTTACTTGGATAAAAACTTGATATATCAAATAGTCAAAATAAGCAAAAGTTGGAATGGATATGAAACTACTTAACTGTGTATAAAAGGGAGAAAAATTGAAATAGGTACAAAACACTATTAAGGAATTTTGTAAAGTTAGCTATTAAGACGTGTTTGTCAATTCCAGACCAGTGATAGAAAGTACAATTTTACATTTAAATATATATTGATAGTCACCATTAAAGTTTATTCTAAATGTTTCGTTTCTTTAAAAAGCAACCTCAAGCATTTTGTCCGTAAGTATTGTAGATCAAATGGATAAATACATACATAATCTATGGCTTGGATAATCAGTGTCACTGAATATATTAATATTTAAGTTTGATACTATTAATATTACCCCCAAATAGGTAGAAGTGGATAAGAGTACCTTATCAGAAGTGCATAAGAGTATCTTTTGTTTTCTCCCGCACCTTGCATTATCAACTTTTTTTTTTTTGACAAATTTGACAATGACACATTTATTTTACTCAGATTCCTTGAGAAGCAATTTTTCCCAAGCACATTCATGTTGATGTTAGTCCCTGTATGTTGGCTGCGTGGATCTTATCTAGAAAACATTCACATCATTTCTATGTATTTTTTTGCTCTGTTGCTCAAAGGAGACAGAAACTTGAGTCAATTGGCCTACACTGTAAACTCATGCTTGTTTTAAAGAGCTGTCCCAAGGATTACCTTAAGGAGAGAAGCTAGCAAGGCACTTTGTTTTTTTTCTTTAATCTACAGCATGCAACTTTAACAGTAATAAAGTTAATATTTTAGAAATTAATAATTATTCTAATTTATCAAATTTTCAGAAACTGCAAGAAGACTTGGAGTTTTCTTTATCTAAAGTAGTCTTAAAACTCCTAATATTTACTAATTGTAACTTAAATTCAACAATTCTTAAATTACTAGTGGAGCTGAACACCTCCACTGTTAAATTGTCTTAGTCTTTCTTTTTTGTGTAAAATAAGCCCTCATATTTGTCTATATTTTGTTTAGATTGACATTTATCTTTTTCTTTTTAAAAAAAAAATTATTTTAAGTTCAGCAGTACATTTGCAGGTTTGTTACATAGGTAAATTTGTGTTGGGGGTTCACAGATTATTTTGTTACCCAGGTATTAAACCTAGTACCCATTTGTTATTTTTCCTAATCTTGTCTGTGGGGACCTATGGGAGGTCCCCATGTGTGTTGTTCCCCTTTATGTGTCCATGTATTCTCACCACTTAGTTCCCACTTACAAGTGAAAACATTGAGTATTTGGTTTTCTGTTCCTATGGTAGTTTGCTGAGGAGAATGGCCTCCAGATCCATCCATGCACCTGCCAAGGACAGGATTTCTTTCTTTTTTATGGCTGCATAATATTTTATGTTGTGTATGTACCACATTTTCTTAATCCAGTCTATCAGTGATGGACATTTAAGTTAGTTCTATGTCTTTGTTATGAATAGTGATACAATTAACATTTGCATGTATATGTCTTTATAAGAGAATGATTTATGTTATTTTGGGAATATACCCAGTAATAGGATTGCTGGGTTGAATGATATTTCTGTCTTTAGTCTTTGAGGAAGCATCACACTGTCTTTCACAATGGCTGAACTAATTTACACTCTCAACAAGAGTGTATAAGTGTTATTACTGATATTAAGTAAATTAGCTCTTTCATCATTCTATGTATTAAAAATGTTTCCCAATTTGATACTTAAATTTGTATGTAATATATTAATCAGTGAGTTAAAAATTGTGACTAAACTCTATAGAACAATTCCTTCTATAATGAAGGAAAAATAATTCACCAGAATACCATTTTTACTTTACATTTTGTATTTTAGCTTCAAAAAGAATTCATTTAAGTTCATGAACTTGCTGAACATTTCATGTATTAGAATCTTCTGTTCTATCACTGATATTTTGAACTTTAGAACATTGGATACATTTTTCTCATGAAAGTGTTTTTTAATATTTATAGATTTCATTAAATTATTGCACTACACTTTATATAAATGGAATGTGAAAATGTTGGCAGCCATCCACGAGGCACTTTAATGCTAATCTACTCAAGATTTTTCTTCAATCATTCTTATTATTAAGCTATTTATAATGAGTAACATATAGTTCCATAACCTACTGTATAAGCTATCATTGAAACAAGTTTAGTTGATGCTAATTTCCTGTGATTCGGAATGCAACAAACATATTCAAGTAAGAATTTTTAAGGTAACAATTATCTTGGCTCCTAAAAAATATTTTTCATTTTCCAATAAATGGAAATTTCTCATGATTCCTTTTCTAAACTATTTAAATATGTTTCATTAAATTTCTGATTTATATATTTATGAATCAATCCCCATTATATGAAAAGCAAACCAAAACATTATGGCAATAAGTAATCTATTATTTAAATAATTTTAATTTAGCCATGTTTAATAATGTTTATTTTCTTCAACAGATTTGTTACCAAAGATGCATTGGAAAACTACTGTTTGCTTCTAGAAAAATAGAACTAAAGAATTTTTAAAGTAAAGGATTTTCTAACCAGTGTTTGTAACACTTGCACCTAGCCCATTGTAAGCTTGCAAATATTTGTCTAGTAATAAATGAACAGGCACTCACACCGAATGACTTCTTTAAGAGCTTTTATGAACCCTCTTAAAAGATATGATCCCCTACCTTTTGAGAAAATGCATTGAAAAATTAGAAAACAGATAGGTAGATAGAGTAGATAAATGACAGATGATAGCTAGATAGCTAGCTAGCTAGCTAGCGAGATATAGTTAGATGGATAGATATAGATAGATAGATAGATAGATAGATAGATAGATAGATAGATACAGACAGACAGACAGACAGACAGACAGACAGACAGACAGATATAGGTTAGTATTTCCCTTTGTGGTCCACAAAGGGAAAACTCATGAGGAACAAAACCTAAAATATTACAACCCACTGAGCAGAGAATCACTGGGTCCATTTCCAATAAACCTGATAAACAGGGTCTTAGATCTGTTTCTATATGGCTGGGACAACTGTACTCACCTATGTTTGAATTTGGAAATAAGCAGATTACTCACAGTTTTAGGTAAAAACAGTTGCTACAAAATTCAAAACTAGTCTTTGTCTCTTGTTAATTCAAGGCTGAAAATGAACTGAGTATATGATTTAGGGCCCAGAGCTTAGCTGCTAACACAAAACCAGCTTAAGAGCTGTGAATAATGAAGAACGAAGTCATGGACAATGTGCCATCTCACTGGCAAAGCTTCTGGAAGAGAATCCTAGCAGAAAGGGAACTATTACATTAAAAAAAATCAAAACATGTAAGGAAGACAAGCATCATGAATAAAGCAGAAACCTATTAAATAAAAATGGAAAAAAAATTACATTTGATTATCTTAACAAAAATTAAAACAAGCAGACTCTAAATTCAACATGTAAACACAAAGTTTCCAAACGTGTTAAGGCAATTCTAAAAAAGAATTATTAGCCAGCCATGGTGGCATGTGCCTCTAGTCCCCTCTACTTGGGAGGCTGAGGCAGAAAAATCATTTAAACCAGGGAGACAGAGGTTGCAGTGAGCTGAGACTGCACCACTGCACTCCAGCCTGGGCGACAAAGTGAGACTTCATGTCAAAAAAAAAAAAAAAAAAGAGTTGAGGGAGAATTGTCAATGGGCTATGTCTTCTAGACATCAAGCCACTAAATTGTAGGATAATTTGTTATACAGCAGTAAATAACTTATCCTCCAAGATTCTCATCCTTATTCTAAATTCAAGATTCTAGTCTTCATTCGTGCCCACTAGCTCAATGTTCTTGGATGAATTGATTATTTGTTATGGATATTATTTCTCTTTATACAATCACTACACTTAAAGTAACATCTAGACACAGTATTAGGTCAATGGAATTTCTTAGCCTACTTGTTTACTTTAATGTGGCAAAATACATTTTATGAACATTTTACTCGACCTTATCTAAATAGTAAATTACATGTGGAAATCACTATTTGAAATTTTAATTATTTCAAAAGCAATTATTTGGTGGTAATTATTTCTGAAGAAGCATCTAGTCTCACACAGAAAAAGACAATTTTCCCATCAACTGGTTTCCATTTATAGAAATCACAATTTACTTAATACTAAAATGATTTGTCTAAATCATAAAATGAAACACTATCTTGCCAATAGCTGTATCAATGTCTTATTATATTCTGCAAGTGAAAGTATTCTTGGTCTTTGTTTCTATTTCCACTGATATCCACGACAATTAATAGTGTATTTTAATTTAAATTAGGAAATGGTATTAATAGATAGTAAAGAGAGTAATGCATATTGACATGCATATGCATTATGTTTAAAACTTTTCCTTTGGTTTTTACTAAAACTTATGAATTATTTTTAAAGGCATATAAGCAATATTTGGTAGCATCTGAAAAGCATTATTTATGTTTTTATGATGCATCTAACAGAGTAATATAGACTAAAATATATAAAAATCCCAATGATGTCTCAATTTGGAGGATGTTTTCTTAGTTGTTCCTATTTTAATGATTATGGATGTGAGGTGACTTGTCGAAATTTTCTTATTCAGTCTCTGCTGATAGCAATGGCAGGAATTTGTGAGCTTGATACATACTATATTCTGGTAACACAAGAAAACAAATAGCTTCTTTGTAAATCAACTTTTTCCTGGCAACAGTGACATGGAGACCTTATCAAAGAATTAGCTGCTCAGTCTATAATGATCACCAATCCCAGTGATCTATACTTAATAAACAAGAATATTAAGGAGGAAATGTATATATGAGTTAAGTTTTTTATCCATTTTTAATATATGACAATAAATGCAAATTCTTAAAAGTTTTTAAAGTACAGTTTTATAAATATTTTAATTATTTTTCAAAATGTACTTCTCACCTTCTAGATACCAATAATTCAAGCTGTTTGTCATATAAAAGAGGATGAAAAACACAAACTGCATTTGTTCTCTTGGAATCTAAAGTCTATGAAGGTAGAAATATCTAAAAAAACACCATAATGAAAAAGATGTTTTCATAGTCAACCAGCTAAATAGTTTACCATATTTGACAGGAAAATATTTTGCTTTTAATTACGTGACCCCTTGATACAAAGCATGTTTTCAAACTATTACAAGTATTAAAATTGCAGCTTATATTTTATGGAGATAAATTGATTGTTATTATAAATATACAAAATATAGGTAATCTAAAACTGTGTTTAGGTTATCTATTTTAGATAGACATACAGATAGATAGATAATCATCAAGGTGCTTATACAATTTATTATTGTGTATGAGAAAACATTATTTTAAAAAATCTCTATTTTTAAATGTTTTTTTTTAATTCTAAAATTGTGTGAATGAGATGGCAGTCCCTGTTGAGAACTGGAGTCTTTCTTGAATAGGTATAACATTTCAAAGGACAGAAAAATGTTCTTCCAAATACTACCTTGCCTTTCAAAGTTTTCTGCATCTTAGACAAACTGCTAACATCCAGCTGACAGTACTGTCTTCTCGTTCTTCATAAGGCGGGTTACAATTTACTTCAGAAAGACATGAAGGACTGTTCTTCACAATAGCTGCAGTGAAAGAGAATTGTGCCTTTTAGCTGTCTTTTTTTCCCTAGGATAAATGGAGCAGGTGTAGAGGAATTAATGAAGCAACTGCCAAATTGCAGGGGTCATTGGTGTGTTGAAAGCTACAAATTAGCCAGGTCTTGTGGGAAATTACCCTCTACCTTTATTGAGATTCTGCCATTTCTAAATTCAAGTTCAAGACAAGACAAAAAGCTATTTGAAAGTGGAAAAAAAAAGCCAGTTAACTTTCATTACTTTGGGTAATTCTAAGCAAAAACACACACACACCAGAATATATATAAATATTAACTGTAAATCTACCTATGTAAATATAGTTACAATTTTACGTATTCTACAGAAGAAAACAAAGTTTGTGCTTTGTTAAGAATATGTAGTTCTATTGATGGGAGCAGTTTAAAACTACTAGGAATACAATCTACACTAGTGTACACAAATTTACTGATTTGTTAAATTCATATTAAATCCAATGTTTTTCAGGGAATTGTTATAGTATAAAACTAGAGATTTAAAGAAATTTGATTTTAAATATGAGTTCACAAGATACATTTATCTCACTCTCTGCCTTAGACTCTTACTTTCTCATTATTAAATAAAATGTTAAAAGAAAGTGCTTTTTTAAAAGACACATCAGTGATAATAGAATAACAGCTCAAAGAGAATCTTAGAAAATCTTTTGAAACATGCTAAATTTTTATTTATTTTTAAATTTAGAGAAGGACAAAACAATAAACCTAACTCAGTTGTGTTGTAAGGGAAACTGCACTAGAGTGCATTTGCAAATTATGTCAATTCTTTTCTTTTTCTTTTTCTTTTTTTTTTTTTTTTTTTTGAGACAAAGTCTTGCCCTGTTGGCCAGGCTGTAGTGCAATGGTATGATCTCAGCTCACTGCAAACTCTGCCTCCCGTGTTCAAGCCATACTCCTGCCTCAGCCTCCTGAATAGCTGGAATTACAGGCACGTGCCTCCACACCCAGCTAATTTTTTTGTATCTTTAGTAGAGATGGGGTTTCACCACGTTGGTCAGGCTGGACTCAAACTTCTGACCCCATGATTGCCCACCTAGGCCTCCCAAAGTGCTGAGATTACAGGCGTGAACCATTGCACCTGGCATATCAAGTCTTATGAATATTCTGCCATTACAAGAACCTATGAGTTTAGTAATTTGAATATACATAAACTATTGCATTTAATACATGGATCAATGTGGAAAAAAATAAAATATTATATTGCTAAATCATTTCATCGGTAAAGAAGTAAAACTCTTCATTTACTCGTCATCTTCAATGTATACCAATAAAGTTTTAAATTTACCAATCCTATTAACTTATTGTTTTATGCAATATTTCCTTCAACATCTGAATTTTCCACTCACCAATCTGGATCCCATATTTCACAATTCTAAAACTTTACATGACAGTACAACTGTATTGCCACAAATCACTCTTTTAATGATGCAAGCTTCAAAAAGCCCAATTCATGTTCACAGCAAGGCAGCTAAATATGGGTGAATAAAGTCTAAAACCTTGTTGAGTAGCCTTATTTTGAATCTAGAAACCATAACACCAATTATGCCCTTGGTAATAGAATGGCATCGACTATTCTTGTTAAAATTACTGTATTTCTGTAGGCCTATTTACCCTTCCATTCTCCTATACGCTCCTCTCTTCTTCAAATGCCTCCACCTTGAGCCTTGTTCTCAACTGATGATTGTGCTGTTTCACTGACAAGATTTAAAAGAACAGTAATAATTAAAAACTTGTGAATTACCCCACCAACCCTTTACTATCACAGTTTTTTGTTGATTTACCCTCATTTCTCAGGATTCAAATGTTGGAGCACATCGGTGCCATCCTCAGCCTTCATCCCTTCCAACGCTCCTTGGGTAGATGATTTTAAGTATCATTTGTATGTTGCTTTTTCCTCAATGTTGTGAGTTGCCTAGCCTTCTTCCTTAATTGAAGACATATGCATCAAGTGCCTTTTCAAAATGTCTGCTTGCATACCTAATAGGTTTCTCAAGCTTCACATGTTCAAAATGAAAGTCCTAATTTTTTTCTCACATTAACCAGCTCCTTTAGCTCCTTTGGCATTCTTTTTCTTGATAAATCACACTTGCATTCAGTCACTTACAAGCTGTGGTAGAAACTGGCCATCTGACTAAACCATTTCCTCTTGCAGAAAATACACCCCAACTTTCACTGTGGTAGTTGAGATCACGTTACTAATTCTAGCCACTAGAATGTGTACAGAAGTGATGTGTATCACTTTAAGACCTAGCCTGTAAATACACACTACTTGCAGTCCTCCTTATTCCTTTCGGTTCTTGTGGCTGGGATGGAGATCATCCTAGGTCAAACGTGGAAGCCACATGCAGAAAGGGAAGAGCCATACTATAGCCAAGCCATATATCATCTGCTTATATGAGGTTTTCCTGACCAAGAAAATACACAGCAGATTAATATGTGTACAAGAAATGCACAAATGGTATGTCCTTGATATGCTAGAATTTGTTTCAGAAAATAGAATCATCATGAATCTCAAATGTACTGAATTACCTGAATTCTTTGTATTGCATATTTATTAATGATATTCATAATTCAGCCATTTTTACAACTTCTCTGTTGTAAGAGACCATCCTGTTCTCAGCCCCTGTTATGATTCAATAGGATTATTTCAATTGTTAGGAAATACTTTCCTTGAAAACACATTTACATCCTTTCTCCTATTATAATTTTGTTTTGAAATGATTCTGTTAAAACTTGTCAGATAATGTCACACCTCTGCTCAAAATTATACAGTGAATTCTCTCCTCAAAATAAGCAACATAGATTTATATAAACTTTATCCCCCTCACTACCACTGTGACCTTCTGTTCAGCCATTTTGTTCCTCACACTCTGCTGAAATTCTGTGACCACTTCTAGATCTTCTGATTTACGAAATGTAGTTACTCATTTGTGTCTTTATTTTAGTTAATCCTTATGCCTGGAAGGCTTTTCCCTAAAATATATGAAAAGTTTCTCATCCCATTCATTCAGCACCTACTAAAAGTTTGGAAGGTAAGAATATAATAATGCATTTATATCTGTTATTTTAGTAATTTCTATTTTGTGGCACATAAAAATAGAAATTACTTTTCACTTTTTATGGCTTTATAAACAATGCATGTCCATGAGCATATTTGAATGGCACTCAGTATAATACTTACCGAAGTTTACATATATTGTATTATAGTTCAATTGCTAAGTCATGAGATATGAGATGGTTATAATATGCCAGATAATCTAAAATGATAGTATCAACTTTCAGTCCCAGAAGATGAAAATTCCAAAATTCAAACTATTTATCAAAACCTAGACTGATCCATTTTTTTTTACCTTTTTCATTTTTTTCTTATAATCTAATGAATGTGGTTTTAATTATCAGTGCCCTAGTCACTAAAACGTTTGGAAAAGGTTTCATACATTATGGATTATTTCTGTGACCTGTTTTGTCACACGTCTGTCCAATTTGTAGCCTACTTTTATCCTGTGATTTTCTATCTATTCTATCAACTATATGAATTTTTTTGTTAGTAGTTATTTATGTAATATAGTAGTTGGATATATTTTCCCTCAAGTTGTAGTTGATCTTTTAAATTTTGCTCTCTCTTTATGTAATAATCATAGTTTATCAATTATTATATATTTCTACTTTTCAGATTTTGTGGTCTAATGCATTCTTTTTCTTTTTGACCCGAAGGGCTTATTACATTTATTGGCATGCAATTTTAAAGTTATCTTTTACCTTTAAAATGTCTGCAGCAACTTTAAATGTGCCTTTTTTCACTACTGATGTTTAAGGATATTTTTTATTGTCTCTTAAAAGTAAATCCAAAATCTACACAAAACCTTAAAGAAAACCTATGAAAGGCCGGGCACGGTGGCTCAAGCCTGTAATCCCAGCACTTTGGGAGGCCGAGGCGAGTGGATCACGAGGTCAAGAGATGGAGACCATCCTGGTCAACATGGTGAAACCCCTTCTCTACTAAAAATACAAAAATTAGCTGGGCATGGTAGTGTGTGCCTGTAGTCCCAGCTACTCGGGAGGCTGAGGCAGGAGAATTGCTTGAACCCAGGAGGTGGAGGTTGCGGTGAGCCGAGATCGTGCCATTGCACTCCAGCCTGGGTAACAAGAGCGAAACTCCATCTCAAAAAAAAAACAAAACAAAAAAACCTATGAAATACTATTCTGGACATAAATTCTGGTAAAGATTTCATGATTAAGATGCCAAAAGCAATTACAATGTAAACGAAATTGGGACCTAATTAAACTAAAGGACTTCTGCACAGCAAAAAACTATCAAGGAAGTAAAAAATCTACATAATGAGAGAAAATATTTGCAAACTATGCATCTGATAAAGTCCAAAATTCAGAATCTATAAGAAGCTTAACAAGCAAAAATTAAACATTAAAAAAATAAAAATGCCCATTAAACATAGACAAAGAACATGGACACTTTTCAAAAGAAGACATACACGTGGCCAACAAGCATATGAAAATTTCTCAACATCACAAATCATTAAATAAATGCAAATCAATACCACAAGATACCATCTTATACCAGTCAGAACGGTTATTATTAAAAAGTAAAAAACAGATGCTGGTGTTGATGTAGAGAAAATGAAACGCTTACAAGCTGTTGGTGGGAAGATAAGTTAGTTCATCCACTGTGGAAAGCAGTTTGGAGATTTCTCCAAGAAATTAAGACAGAACTACCACTTGACTCAGCAAGCTAATTATTGGGTATATACCCAAAGGAATATACTTTTTTCTACCATAAAGACACACGCACATATATGTTTATTGCAGCAGTATTCACAGTAGCAAAGACCTGGAATCAATCTAAATGTCCATCAATGGTGGACTGGACAAGAGACTGTGCCACATACACACCATGGAACGCCACACAGCAGTAAGAAAAGAACAAAATCATGTTTTTTTCAGTAACATGGATGCAGTTGGAGGTCATTATCCACAGAAAATTAATGCAGGAAGAGAAAACTAAACACTATGTATTCTACCTTATAATTGGGAGCTAAACATTGAGTACACAGGGACATGAAGAAGGGAACAATGGACACTGGGCCATACATAAGAGTGGAGGCTTGAAGGAAGGTGAGGAATGAAAAACTACTATCAGGTACTATGCTCATCACCTGGATGATGAAAAAATACAAACACCAAACCCCATGATATGCAATTTACCCACGTAACAAACCTGCACATGTACCTTCTGAACCTAAAACAAAAGTTGGTAGGGGAAAGAAGAAGAATACTTTCCATTTTGTCTTGTCTGCACGTTGTTTCTCTTAAGAAATCAGCCATCAGTGAAAACACATCTTTTCTTTTTAGCTATTTTTATGATAAAACAAAACAAACAAACAAAAAAACTTTAATTTTTTTTTTTTTTTTTTTTTTGAGACAAAGTCTCACTCTGTCACCCAGGCTGGAGTGCAGTGGCAGGATTTTGGCTCACTGCAGCCTCTACCTTCTGAGTTCAAGCAATTCTCCTGCCTCAGCCTCCCGAGTAGCTGGAATTACAGGCATGTGCCACCATGCCCGGCTAATTTTTGTATTTTTAGTAGAAACAAGATTTCCTTTTTTTTTTTTTAATTTGTATATTTTATTGCACTTTAGGTTCTAGGGTACATGTGCAAAATATGCAGAATTGTTGCATAGGTACATACATGGCAATGTGGTTTGCTGCTTCCATCCTCCCGTCACCTATATCTGGCATTTCTCCCCATTATCCCTCCCCAGCCTTGCTACCTCTGCTGTCCCTCCCCTATTCCCCATGTTGGCCAGGCTGGTCTGCTGGTCTCAAACTTCTGACCTCAGGTAATCCACCTGCCTTGGCCTTCCAAGCTACCGGGATTATAGGCGTGAGCCACTGTGCCTGGCCAAAACTTTGACTTTCCTTAATATTTTTTTTTTTTTTGACAGGGTCTCACTCTGTTGTCCAAGATGGAGTACAGTGGTGCAATCTGCTCACTGAAAACTCTTTGAAATCTTTTAAGTGTTTTTTAAAAAAATTCATTCTACAGTATATTTACTAACCCTGAATCGATTGTTCTTCTCATCTATTATCTATTTGAATGCTCTTTCATCACTGTTTTATCCCTATCTTATTTTTTCTCTTGCTTCTTTAGGTTGGGAAATTTTTAGCTTGTCAAGTTATATTTTTATGTGCCCACTCACAGTTAATTCTATAGATTATCTAATTTCAGATACTGTATTTTTCCATTCTAAAATATGGTTATGATTATTTTAAAGCTGTTAAATTTCTGGAAAAAATTCTTCCTTTTGTCTATTTTAGCTACTAGTCATTATTATATTTTCACCATATTTGGCACTGCTATAGTCAGTTTTTTCTTGCTACTCCAATTTCTTGACAATTTTCACAGCTCCTAGTATTATTTTTCTCAAAATTCTCTGTCACATTTTGGTCTATTTGTGTTTCTAGTAATTTTTATGGAACCCTAATTTTTATATTGTAGAGACTTCAAATATTTCCTTTTACTAGAAAAGGCTGTTTTTTTCCTCTGTTATGCAGATAGAGTATGATCATTTCACTCCAAACATGGGTATAGCTGGGTCAGTACTAGACTACAATTTGAGGAATACTTGGTATACTCTGCTTCATTCCCGTTCCTGCTTCATTCCTGTTCCTTCATGGGGTCCTGGGCTTTTGATTGAGAAAGGTTGTCTGATTTTTGAAAGCTCATCCCTGAAAGACTACAGAACATCACTGCTATCCTTTGAAATTTTCCTAGTCTATATGTCTAATCTCCTATTCCAGTGCAGAATAAATATTGGCAGATATCTGTAGGTGAAACCACTGCTTTATTGCCTAAGCACAAGAACAATGGAGGAAATTTTTCTCCACCTTAGAAAGGCTCTTTCTAGGTCTTAGCCTCCTGCATAGTCCCAAGTTTCAGATATTTTCTGGTGGGAACTAGGCATGTGGATGATGCTCCTCAAGTTGTGACATTTTGCTTACTTAAAAAGCATCATTGCTTTTCATTTTTTCTTTCCTCCAACATAGTTTGTCTGCTTGTGGTGAGTCCAGTTCTGTGGCCAATTCTAGAAGTGACACCTAGTTTCGTAAGCAAAGCAAAACATCGGTGAGCATCAGCTTAACTCTTAACAATTCTAACCTCTCGAGTAAGATACAAAATTCTAAAATCCATTAATATCTAGTGAAATTTCTAGCAATTCAACTATAAAAATATTATAACTTACATTTCTCATGTATAGTATCTTCAATTGGTTTTTTTTATAAATGCCTTTGCACTTTACATTATATATAAATCTTTGAAAGCTTTAAGTTGTGATTTTTTTAAATTTTTATTCTGTTTGGCTTGTTAATTTTATTTATATCTCACAAATAGCCAACTTACATGTCTGGGAATTTTCCTCAAAGAGTTATTAACTGGTAATTTACAGAACCCATGTGACCACCCAACCACCAGCCTGGTACCAATTGCATTTACTAGTAAGAGAATGTCATAAGCAGTGTTTTAACTATTTTTTTCAGGTCCTTGCCCCTATTTTGATTTTGCAGACATGCATTATGGAGAAGAAGCCAGCAGCCCACGTTAGTTTGCCATACTGTAAGAAACTATATAAATCATATTTATGGAGCAAATTGTATGCTACACACTGTGGGAAATAAGTCAGATACGATTCCTATAAGTATGCTGTATTTCCAACTCTTGTTGAAACAGTAGGTAACAATAATAAGTAGTAAAGAAAGGAGAAGAAATTTTGAAGATAAAATTTCTTCTCCTTTCTTTACTACTTATTATTGTAGTATATGCTATATAATCCCTTAAATAAGTATGACAACAAGTTATAAAAATTCCTAAGCCTTCAATAACCTTAACTTCAGAAAGGGATCTTTTCAATCTAAATGATCTGGGAATATATGATATCCATTTCACTACTTCAGTATTGAAATGAATACTTCAGTAGTGAAATGATTTATTACAGAATCAATAATTATGAATGATTACTAATTTGAAATACGTGTCATTAGGGTTTATATTTCCTCACAGAGCTTTATTTTGTGTGCATTAACTTTATTTATTTTTTAGAGACAGGGTTTCACTGTTTGCTCAGGCTGGCCTCAAACTCCTGGGCTCAAGTGAAGCCTCTCTTCTCAACCTCTCCAGTATCCGAGACTACAGACATGCATCACTGTGCCTGGCTCTGTTAACTTTTAAAATATCTTTAGATTAATTATATGTATTAAAATGCTAGTGAATTATATGTGGCAAAACACTTGATTTGAAACAGTTATTTTTACTAATAAATATCAAAAAATAACTTGCTATACTACAAATGTGGAAAAAAGTCCATAAAATAGCACCATAACGTTATGACAGATACATTTCTCTATTTTCCATTTTTCAAAGTACATTTTAAACTATGACTTACTAATTTAGTGTTCTTGGAAACTCAAATTTGGCCCCCCAAAATCCTAAGGGTTACTTACTTAAGTTGTATAGCACTATCCACAATTTATTTCATGATTTGCATCATTCCAAATTTAGATATAATTTCTCTATTATTATTATCTGAAATTGAAAGTATTCAAGCATTAACATACTTTAAAAGGAAGTATCCCTGAGAGAATTTCACTGACTGTGTTTTGTTTTAATAAGATGAGACATACTAAGATTTCAGTTCCATACTTTTTTCTTGATGCAGAAATAAGGACAATTCAATGATGCAGAAAATATTTAGTTTCCTTTTGAATTCATAGATTCCTATTGAGATACAAATGAATTGGATATGGTCTTTGAGTTTTAATATTCATATTTTCATTTTTTATGAATGTGCTTTTTTCCCTACCAATCTCTTCTTGTTTTCCAGGACACATTTGCATGAATACTAAGTAACAACTTTTGTTTTAATAGCATCCATACTTGCTAATGACAGATTAGTACAGAAAATCTCTAATGAAATAACTTAATAAAAGGGTTCTCAAAGTATAAGACTCACTAACAAGGGTTTAAAAAGTGAGATGCCCTTAGTTGGCAGGGCAGTTGGGATAGGGGTGTGGAGAAATGTAGAAAACCCTGTGTTAAAGTTAAGTAGATTTATTTCTGCAAGACAGACAAAACATTCTAATTTGCTAATTGGTATCACAAATATACAGTTGAAAAATGCAATATTTAACATTTTCTAAACAAATTTGCAATGCCTCATATGACTAGCTTCAGTTCCCATTTTGAAGAATGCTAATGGCAAAAAAATCAGGAAAGTGTGGTTTTCACTAAAAACAAGGAAAATAGTAAAGGCAATTAAATATACTAACATACTCTAATACAAATATCAAACCTTTTCTATTATCTGATATGGACAGCAGATAGGAGGCAATAATTCTATCACTCTTTGTATCATTAAGGAAAGAATCATGAATAGGACTTAAATGATTTGAGCCCTGAGAAATATAATAAATGTAATAATTATACTTACTAGGTTAATTTTTTCCTAGTCTTCTTTGTGTACATATGTTTAAGAACTCAATAGAAATGATGTTAAAATAAAGATCCCTCCATCGATACCTTTTCACATCTTAGTTGAGAATACCTAGGTGAGGTTCCAGCACCTGTACTTTTTATTATTATTATACTTTGAGTTCTGGGGTACATGTGCAAATCTTGCAGGATTGTTACATAGGTATAAACATGCCATGGTGGTTGACTGCATCCACCCCACTGGCATCTAAAATGGGTATTTCTTCTAATGTTACCCCTCCCCAATCTCCCCACCCCATTATACCTCCCCTATCTCTCCCACCCTGCAACAGGCCATGGTGTGTGATGCTCCCTTCCCTGTGTCCATGTGTTCTCATGTTCAACACGCACTTACGAGTGAGAACATGCGGTGTTTAGTTTTCTGTTCTAGTGTCAGTTTGCTGAGAATGATGGTTTCCAGGTTCATCCATGTCCCCACAAAGAACATGAACTCATCCTTTTTTATGGCTGCATAGTATTCCATGGTGTATATGTGCCACATTTTCTTTACCCAGTCTATCATTGATGGGCATTTGGGTTGGTTCAAAGTCTTTGCTATCATAAACAGTGCCACAATGAACAAACATGTACATGTGTCTTTATAATAGAATATACCCAGTAATGGCATTGCAGGGTCAAATGGTATTTCTATTTCTAGAACCGTGAGGAATTACCACACTGTCTTCCACAATGGTGGAACTAATTTACACTCCCACCAACAGTGTAAAAGCATTACTATTACCCCACATCTTCTCTAGCATCTGTTGTTTCCAGATTATTTTTTAATGATCACCATTCTAACTGGTGTGAGGTGGTATCTCAATGTGGTTTTGATTTGCATTTCTCTAATGATCAGTGATCACGAGCATTTTTTCATATGTTTTTTGGCCACCTAAGTGACTTCTTTTGAAAAGTGTCTGTTCATATCCTTTTCCCACTTTTTGATGGGGTTATTTTATTTCTTGTAAATTTGTTTTAGTTCTTTGTAGATTCTGGATGTTAGCTCTTTGTCAGATGGGTAGATTGCAAACATTTTTTCCCATTCTGTTGGTTGCCAGTTCCCTCTAATGATTGTTTCTTTTTAATTAGATCACATTTGTCTATTTTGGCTTTTGTTGTCATTGCTTTTGGTGTTTTAGTCATGAAGTCCTTGCCTATGCTTATGTCCTGAATGGTATTGCCTAGGTTTTCTTCTAGGATTTGTATGGTGTTAGGTCTTATGTTTAAATCTTTAATCCATCTGGAGTCAATTTTTGTGTAAGGTATAAGGAAGGGGTCCAGTTTCAGCTTTCTGCACATGGCTAGCCAGTTTTCGCAACATCATTTATTAAACAAGGAATCCTTTCCCCGTTGCTTGTTTTTGTCAGGTTTGTCAAAGATCAGATGTTTGTAGATATGTGGCATTGATTCTGAGGCCTCTGTTCTGTTCCATTGGTCTATATCTCTCTTTTGGTACCAGTACCATGCTGTTTTGATTACCATAGCCTTGTAGTATAGTTTGAAGTCAGGTAGCATGATTCCTCCAGCTTTGCTCTTTTTGCTCTGGATTGTCTTGGCTATGTGCACTCTTTTTTGGTTTTATATGAAGTTTAAGGTGTTTTTTTTTCTAGTTTTGGAAACACTTCTCAGAAGCCCTACAGAAAGTTTCTACTAATTACTCTCCAAAGAGAATTGCATCATATATAACTTAACACTTTATGTTTGGCAAACATAGAGTTTGTCAAAATTTTGTTTCATGCATGAAATTATTTAAAATATTGTATAAAATTATGTTCGGGGTATGTGTTTAAGGTGCATATGAAACATAAATAAATTTTGTGTTTTAGATTTGGGTTCCATTTACAAGGTATTTATTTATGTATATACAAATACTTTAAAATTCAAAACAATATAACATTTGAAGGAAACAATTATGGTTCCAGAATTTTGGATAAAATATATTCAACTTTTATAAGTGATACATTTTTAGCATTTGCTGAATCTAAAGGTGCCAATCTATACTAGAAAGTCATTAGCAGGTTTTTCTCATTTTTTAAAATCATTATAATGTCATGTGTTCATCACCATAATTTATGTAAGACAGAACACTATATAATAGCATTTTCAGGATTTGAAAATCAAAACAAAAAGTAAAATATAGTTGAAAAAGTAAAGAATATTTTTCATAGCACATTAATATTACTATTGACAGGCTCTTCATTGCACATTTAATGGATACCTGGCTTTGATTTTTTTTCAAATACGTTATTACTCTGTAAACTAATCAAATACCATTTTCTACAGTCTAAAATTTTCCAATCAAGAAAAAATATTGCATTTCGTATTAGTAATAAGTAAATGAGTGTATTAATCATTACTTTTAAAATATGTGAATAACAATCCATATTCATTTTACAGACTCATGAAAATGAAAGAAAAACAACCAGCACAATTGATCATTTTCTGTATTGAAACACATTTCAGGCAATCTTTCTCACTCTCTCACATTGGCTTTTCCTCACATCCTGACCTCATAACACCCAACTGCTCTAAGAGACAGCCCACCAACCTCTCCAGTTTCCATGGATTCTCACTCTCTTGATGTTTTTTGCCACATTTAGTGGCTTTAAGTATTCTGCATACATTGGTGATTCTCTACCGCCCTGCCATCTCCATTGTATACCACTAATATATTTCATTGTGTATTCAATATCCATTTAAATAAATAATAGCTAACTCAGCATGTCCAAACATCAGCTCCTAATCTTTCTTACAATTTCTTCTTACTGTAGTGTTCCCTATGTCAGTTAATCAAAAGCCAGTTTTGCCAGTGTCTTAGACCAGACATATTAGAGTCATCATTGAATCCATTCTCTCCCACCCCATACGCCATCACCCCACAAATCCTATAGATATTTTACAGAATCTCACCACCTATTGCCTCTTTCACTGCCTCCAGCCTGCTGCTAGCTACCGTTATCTCTTTCCCATATCACACAATTACCTTGCAGCTGGTCTCTCCTTTTTTCTTTTTCTCCTTCAATTATTCTGACCCCAGTATCCACAATGAGCCTTTAAAGTAGAAATCACTCTTTTTCTCACAACCCTCTGCTGCATTCAAACTCATGGTCAAAACCAATTTGCCTCCTCTTCATTCCTGGAACTCATACACAACTACTCTTTCTATCGTTTATGTTATTTTAATCACACTGGCCTTGGAATAGATCCTTGACTATGCCAGCTGCATTCCTATATCAAGGTTTTCACCAGCTGCAGATTTTCTGGGAACCCTCTTCTGAAAATATTCCCATAGGCTTTCCTCTGACTCCTGCACTATTCTTTGCTCTAACTGAACTCTGTACTAGACCTCTCCCCACACTCATTGCTCCCTATAATTTTTTCCTGCTTTTTCTCCATACTAGTTACTCCCATCTACCTGTGTTTTACTTATGTGCTTTTTTTTAGTAGGTGGCTCTCTTCCATTAGAATGTAAGGTCTATAGGGTGTACTAGTTTTGTGTCACTGTTATAACAAATGACCACTATCAACTTAAAACACCACACATTTATTATGTCAGTTTTCTTCTCATTAAACTTTTTTAACAGGTCTCAAAATTCTGTGACAACTTTTTGGTCAAGTTGTTTTCATTAAAAAGTACTGACTTTAAAAACTGATACACTTAAAACTGCCACATGCAAAAAAGAAAACCAAAGTTGTCCACATAACATTCTCCTTTCCTTTCGAAGATGCATTGTTATCATTAACCAGTCTTTTACCACTAAGCTTAAATGACCAATTGAAACAAACAGTTCTGAGACCATTCTTCCACCACTGATTAAGACTGGGGTGGCAGGTATTAGGGATAATATTCATTTAGACTTCTGAGCTTTCTGCGTAGATTTGGTGACCTTGCTGGCTCCAGCAGCCTTCTTGTCCACTGCTTTGATGACACCCACGGCAACCGTCTGTCTCATATCATAAATGGAAAAGTGACCCAGAGATGGATAGTCTGAGAAGCTCTCAACACACATGGGGTTGCCGGGAACCATATCAACAGTGGCAGCATCATCAGACTTCAATAATTGAGGGCCATCTTCCAGCTTTTTATCAGAACAGTGATCAATCTTTTCCTTCAGCTCAGCAAACTTACAATGTGCAATGTGAGCTGTGTGGCAATCCAGTACAGGGGCATAACCAACGCAGACTTGGCATGGATGGTTCAGTTTTTTGTAGGTCAGAAGTCCAGGGGCAGCACAGATCTGCTGGGTCGTCTGCTTAGAGTCTAATGAGGCAGAAATCAAGGTAACAGCAGGACTACGTTTCTTTTTGGGTATTCTGAATATGCACCTGTGTTCAAACATATTCAGGTTGTGGGCAGATTTCAGTTGCATGCAGTTGTCAGACCGAGGGTTCTTTTCCTTTGGTGGTTGTCAGCGGAGGGTATTTTTTTCATTTCTAGAAGCCTCTTTAATTCTCTGGATCAAATCACTTTCGTCTTCAATGCCAGCTTGGTGGCTTGAGTTCTTCTCATGTTTTAAATCTTTCAGACCTCTTCTGCTTCATATCTACTACTTCTAGCCAGAAAAAAATCCTGCTTTTGCATTCATGTGATTAGTTTGGGCCCACCCCAGTAGTCCAGAATAGTCTCCCTATTTTAAGGTCTACAGCCCTCATTATATCTCTGAAGTCCATTTTGCCATGTAATGCAACCTATTTCGAATCTCCAGGGATTAGAACTTGGACATGGTTTCTTCTGGGTGGGAGGTACATTACCCTGCCTACCACTAAGGTTATGAACTTGTGACCATGTGCATATATATTTTTTCACAATGCCTGGTTCAGATTCCGTGCAAATTAATATGTGCTTTACATTTTAAATTGTGAACTTTGACAAATCCTCAGTTTAACATGGAAATACCAATGTAATATATTCTAGTAGTGGTTAAAAATAATGTTGCCAATTAAAGAGCTATATTGTTTCTAACATATGCCCAAATATTTTAGAATCTTTTAGTCCTATCATTTGTCTTAGACGCTTCAAGAATTATAACCAAATTTAATACCTGGCATTGTTACTACAAAATGCATAATCTACTTAATGGCATAAAGGAAGGTCAGAAATCACTATGAAATAAGTAATATGATATGTCATGAAAATATTTATGCCTATTGAAAGTTATGAAAATATATAGTAACAATGGTAGAAAGAATCAGAAAAATTTTCATAAAGAAATGTGACTTGAAGAATTAAAGTAATTTCAGTTATATGTTATGCCTGGGGAAGACACCATAAATAAAGTGTGACAAAGGTATAGATGTAAGACAGCATAGGGCCTATTTAAATGAGAATAAACAGGGGATGTGGATTTTCCTGGAAATAAATGGTATAAAGGGGGGACAGAAATAAATAAACCTGGATATAATAGCATTAATAAATTCAATTTATTAAGCATAGTGAAGAATCATGCACACAAAGCTCCAATGGGTGCACCCAGAAAATAAATAAATACAAAAATACATAATCTATCAGTTGGTGGCAAATGTTGCAGAAAACTAAAGCCTGAAAGGAAAGATTGAGTGGGTAAGGAAGGTACTTTTCAGATAACATATTTTAAGGACAGAGGGGTAAAGAAGATCTTTCAGAGAACATATTTTAAGGACATATCTGAAAAAAAAATGTGAGAGATGGATCTATGCTAATTTCTGAGGGAATAATCTTCTAAGAGAAGGAAGATCATACAGCAATGATCTCTGCAGGATGGGCCAAGAACAAGTTTAATTTATTTTAGAAACAGAAAGAAGGTCCCTATATCAGGACCAGAAAGAGCATGTGTAGGGAAGAAGAGTGGTAGGAGATACAGTTATAAAGGCATCTAAAGGCTCATTAGGATGGTCTTGACTGAAAGACTGAAAAATTCTGACTAGATTCAATGGATTGACCCTGAAAACCTCCAGAGTTGCATGGTAATAATTTCGAGTTTGTTTGTTTTGTCTTTTTAAAAGATGGCTCTGGAAGTAATCTACAGTGTGAAGCTGAGCTGGAAGCGATTAGGGGTGGAAGACTTGCTACAGGGCTATTGCAATAATCTGGTGGGGAAGCAAAATATGTGCACTTGTAGAGGTGGTGATAGTGTTAAAGGTAAACAGGACATGAGATGCTGTAAAAGAACAATGGAGGGGAGACAGAGGGGAAAAATATAATTTGATACAGAATTGCCAAACTTAAGTAAATGAACGTTAGTTAGGAAGGAACAATCAATTCCATGGAGGTAAAATATACTTCAATTAAAATTATTTTATGTGTCACTGTTTGGATGTTGTATACAACCGCACTTACGGGATGCCTCAGATTCTGCAGGCCTTGCCTGCTTCTAGAATTTTCTTGACTCGATTCACCCAGCAGCAGCTACAACAACCAACTCACTGTGCTTCTGAGATTTTGGCACCTGCCACGTCCTACCACCTGAGGCTGTTGAATCACATCTTGAGCTCTTCCTCCTCAAGGACACTCCATTTTGAGATAAGAATTTCAATTGTTTCCTACTCTCTGGTTAAGTGAATTAAGAAGCAAACGAACTAATCACTACCCTCAATTTATGTCACAAATGATTGAAAGAGTTTATATAGAAAGAAGAAAAAAGAATGCATGAAGAGCTGAACAAGGCACAAAGTACAGATTGGCATAGAAGTTATACACCTGTAGAGACACACAGAGAGAGACAAAGACACCATGGCTGAGTCACATATTTGAATCTAAGCTTACTGGCAGCCTAAATAAAAAGGTTAAGAAAAGCAGTAATAACAATGTCTTCACTGATAGAGTAGGAACATCATATTCCTCTGGGGAAAACGAAGCTTTCCTGGAATAATTTCTAATTTATTTTTTCTTTTGTGGGCCTTACATCAGCGACAATGTGTGACATAAAGTGCAATGGCCTGAACCACATTTCCTCAACAAATGTTAAGTGTGGGTTTTAAAACCTGATTTTGATAGGTCCTTTGAAGAAAGTTGAGACTACGACACTGAAGTGAAACTCAGATAAATTTGGGGAATGGATGACAGGGAATGCAAGAAAATAATCCACACTTTTTTCTGGTAGAAATGTCAAATAAAATTACTAATAGCACAATGTTTACAGCTTTCCAATGGTTAGCCTATTCCTCTCTAGTGGAACGGATGCACAATTATGGAATCATATGTCTCTGCTATTGGTGATTTGGACATGAAGCTGTTGGTCTATTTTGTTTTTTCTTTTAGGGGGTTGGCAAGGACACCAAGGAACTCATAAATCTTTGACTACCATTATATCCCTTAATATGCTGGACAACCCTGCTCAGTCCCTGCTGCTTACACACTGCTGAATTTGTCCTGACCCAACATTAACAGGCCCCCTTGTTCTAAGACACTTTAAAATACATTCCCAGAAAGATTATATAGAGATATCAGAACAATATACAGAAATATAGCTATATAAAGATATATAGATATGAGAACCAATATCTAAGTTTACAAACTCACTTTTCAATGGCTATGCTTATCCTTTTTTCTTGATTTGCAATTTTTTGTTTTTTTTTTAATTCACTTTTGCTAACATACAACATTCCATAGTTCCTCCTGAAGGCTGTGGATAGTAACATTTCATTCTGTTTATACACTGAGGTTCATCTTAAATAATATGCCTTTTATCATTCTCAAGTTTTTAATGTTTTCTTGTTATTAGTATACATTAGTATTATGACCACACATCTAGATCTGTAAGTAAAATATTTTTTATTTATTTTTAACTGAATTAATGCTGTTATTATTTTAGAGACAAGCTTTCACTTTGTCACTCAGGCTGGAGTGCAGTGTCATTATCACTGTCAACTGCAGCCTCAAACTCCTAGGCTCAAATGATTCTCCCACTTCAGCTTCCTAAGTAGCTGGGACTACAGGGGTGTGCCATCCTGCCTGATTAATTTTTTGCAGAGATGAGGTCTCACTGTGTTGCTCAGTCTGGCCTTTAACTCCTGGTCTCAAGCAATCCTCCTGCCTCAGCCTCCCAAAATTCTGAGATTATAGGTGAGAGTCACCATGCCTGGTCTCAGTAAGAATGTATGTCTTTTCCGGAACCTCATTTCTAGACTAGTTCTAATTTTTATTTACTAGCAAATCAAATTAGAATAATCTCTGAACCATATATCCAGCAAGTTGGTAGTTTAATTTCCCAATCTTTGTTTCTTATTTCAGAAGAAGTTAAATTTTGATTTTCCATTCAGATGTGTTTTCTTTTTTTTCTATCATTAAAATGTGTTTGGAGATGGGGGTGATGTTGAAAGCATTAACTCAAAAAATTCATTTGAAATGATAAATGCATTAGTAGTATGGCTAATTTTCTTGTGAATGCACCAAAGTGATTTTGATTAAAAGAACTCAATATTTACTTTTTGAAATATTTTTTAATATTAACAATAATATTTAAAAATGATTAAATAATAAACGTTTTAAGGTAAAGATTACAAATGCAAATATGTTAGGGAAACATATTTATCAGGGGAAAGAATTTGCCATCATGGAGTTCCATTCAGTATTAATGCCAAGGCCTTCCCTTCACTGCCTTTGTTCTTCTGTGTATCAGGTAGCTAAGCATTTAATTTGGATTAAATTAAGGGTAAAGATTTGAGTGACTGGCTTATTAAAAATACATGTCTAGTTACAGCATTTCAGATGGGTTTCAGTCAGTTTCTGGGGCACTGACAGACATTATTCTGTTAAAAAATTTAAAATCAAATTGCAGAAAGCCACTGATGGAAGACACACAGCCTGGAGTGAATGTGGGTTCTAATGACAGACCGTTATTGTACTCGGGGGCACTGGCCATACAAAGTGTTTATAGCGTTTCCAGGCATAGTCTTCTTGTCTCTGGTTTCAAATTCTAAAGCAGACCTATACCTAAGGAGTACATCATTTATTTCCCTGAAACCAGAAAATCTAGCTCATTTTATATTTTATTTACAATTCTACTTCTGTAACATAAACTGAATGCTTGTTTCTTTCAGTTCATCCCTTTTAATTCTCAGCAGTTTATTTTGCAAGTCAAAACCTGCAGCTTTTATTTCTCCTTTAGATTCCGGCTTCAGTGATCCTTCTGTAGGTGATGTGAGCAGTGGTGACTGATTTGCTCTAAGGTTCATATTTTCCCGTCAAGAAATGTTCCCTTCATTTTGTCTATCCCTGCTGTAAATCAACAAGCTACCTGGTTTGAAAAATAAGAAAATTTAATTTCAAGTTATTGTCTCTCTTCACAATTAATCTGAATATATATAAAAATGAACTCATAACATTCATCCTCTAAATAATATAGAAATATGTGAACATTCGTGTTTTTATATACTCTCGTTCTTCTAGCAAAATGAAACTTTCATTGGTGCCTTTTAGACTGAAATTCTGGAAATAGCGTAAGTATGCATTTTAGAAACAATGAAGCAATTTTCAAAAATCAAAGGAATAGTGCTCTTACGTAATCACTTAACTCATCACTCTGCTGAGTAGAACAACTAAAACAGATATGAAACATTTTTTTTCTTTAAAATTAGATCAAATGCATCAGCATTTTTGCAGATTCAGCACAGATGTTAGCATTTCCCAGACTTAGCTTATGAGGCACATACAGCTATTTGACACTCTGGAGGATTTCCAATATTACTACTTACCTAAATGACATTTGAGGTGGTGGCACTTAATGAAGTACACGTAATATAGTACTTAACTCATGACATCTACCAGGCAGAAAATACTTTATTAGCTGATCCTGTTCTATGAATATAAATTGATTTTTCCTCATGGTTCGGAATATTGGCTCTTCAACTATACTTCAAGATAGAGTTAACTGGGTCCATCTAGCAAATTAGAATAGTTTCGTTGCATAAATGACAGCATAAATGGGAAAGGGTACTTAAGTCTAGTGATCTTTGTCCCGAGGCATCATGTTTATCGATTGCCCTACATTCAGGTCAGGAAGAAAGGTCTTACCTTACAGTTTGTAGAGACCCTGGAGTTTAATCACTTTGCTTCAAAGCATTAGGTAATTCTATTTTGTTCAATAAATGAATTCTTTAAATGTCAGGGTTTTAGCAGACTAGGACCTTGAAAAAGTATATTTCCTTTAATGTTTCTTATTTCTAAATCACACTGTCTTCGATCCATAAATACAAACACATTTTAGTTATTGTTACAGTAACTGATATTGTTGAGTATATGGCAAAGGCCCAGGGCTATGATACTGAAAATGGAGTAGGTAAAAGAAGCATGGGGGGGCTACTCCTATTTTTTAATATTCAAAAATATTACTAAAAAGAAAGATACATAGAAGTTAAGGTAAAGAGAAAGACAGACATTGAGACAGACAGAAAAAGAGAGTCAAAGGAGGGGGACAGAGAAGAGATGGGAAAAGAGAGAAAGAAATATTGAATACAAATAGTAAACATTTTGTAATTCAGGCTCAATAATAATTAGTCTTCAGACAAGGGGAATTTTCATCTTAGTAAAGAGGAAATGCTTATAGAGGAAATACGACTTGAATCCAGTTTTCGGGATATATAGAATTGACTTAATTAGAGAGCAAAGATAAAGTGCTTCCAGTTTGTTAAAGAGAATAAGTAAACTTCCTGAGGTAGAAAAAAAATTAATTTGTAAGCAACAGAAATGAAAGCTACTTGAGTGAATGACGTGGAAGCCAGTATGAGACATGGCATTACTAAGCTGTACTTTTAAAAAATTGTTGTAAATTTATTTAGAGACAGGGGTCACTATGTTTGTCCAGGCTGGACTTGAACTCCTAGGCTCAAGTAATTCTTCTGCCTCAGCCTTCCAAGTAGCTGGGACTATAGGCATCCCACTGCAGCCAGCTCAGATGTGTTATTTGTCAACAATGTTATATATTTTTTAATTTCATATGTTTTAAATTTCGTAATTGAAGACTTACAAAGAAAATGTAAATGTTTGTAATCAGGATAGTAACGTTTGTAATCACAATAGTAAAGACAGTCTAGACAGTATGTGGAATAAATCGAAGATAAGGCAATTTTTGTAAAAGTTAAAATTACATTTATTCTCTTTTTCTGTGAAGTAATTTTTAGTTAAATGCTGATAGTTTCTCTGGAAATATTAAGGAGAAATATAAAACTTGATATTAATATATGAGGGCTGTAATGAAAAAGATTAGGTTATTATGGATGATGCCAAAGGGAAAAACCCAAATAACTGGATGGGAATTACATGTAATTTGGTTTCCAGTAAAAATAATAAATATACTAGAGTGAAACATTAGAAACAGCATTATAATAAGGACATAGTATCCCATTATTTAATATATTTAAATACAATATGCATGCTCCTTAGACAATAGGTTCTGTAGAAGGTATCCTACATTATTTTGTATAGCCATCTAGGGTTGTTACTCTAAAAATGTACTATCGTGTAAATAAATTCACTAGACCAGATAAAGTCACATTACAGAAGTCTTGTGAATAGGTCTGGTGTGATGGCTCATGCCTGTAATCCCAGCACTTTGGGAGGTCAAGGCGGGCAGATTACTTGATGCCAGGAATTCGAGAACAGCCTGCCAACATGGTGAAATTCCATCTCTACTAAAAATACAAAAATTCGCTGGGCATGATGGTGCACACCTGTAGTCCTAGCTACTTGGGAGGCTGAGGCAGGAACCCGAGAGGCAGAGGTTCCAATGAGCCAAGATCACGCCACTGCACTCCAACCTGGGCAACAGAGTCAGATTCTGTCTCCAAAAAAAAAAGTCTTGAAAATAAATGTTGAGGATTTCCTTCTTGATAATATGTCCGCAAGGAAAACAAACTATTTCACAACAAGATAGATACAATGTGTTTGGAGTTATTAAGGAAATATTAGTTTAGCAGTCATCTAAGAAATTGAAAAAAATAAAATTTATTTTGGGAATTCTTATTAAAGTCTTCTGAAAGATGAATAGATTATACAACTTTGGCATGGGGTATCTTTCTTTAGAGCTTGGATGAGAGATAAAAGATAGATCATTAAGGAAAACATTATTTGGCATTAATAACATGGTGTTGTTCCATAATTATTTATTTTTAGGTCTAAAAATGTCAGAAAGCCAAATATATATCACTTTTTCTGTTTTTAAGAAGACATTTTTCAGGATTGTTTTGAAAAACATTCTTTTTGTTTGTTTCTAATGTTTTATATATATATATATATATATATATATATATATATATATATTGTATTGCACTTTAGGTTCTGGGGTTTGTGTACAGAACATGCAGGATTGTTGCATAGGTTCATACATGGCAATGTAGTTTGCTGCCTCCATCCCCCCATCACCTATAGTAAGAAAGAAAGAAAATGGCTGTCATTCTGCCAGTATGAAAGGAAGAGAAAGCAGCTATCATATGAAAAATATACAATGACAATTCATCTCTATCTGATGAGCAAATTGCATATTTTTTCCATTCTATTTCTGAAAATAGTTTCTTGCTGAGCCAAAACTCTTGGAATAAAATGCAAGAATTATGAAACAGAAAAACACTTAAATTTCTTACTGCTATAATCAAAGCAATTTCCCTTGGGAAATGAAAACTAAAAATGAACACAATGTAACATATCATAATTTTGCCTTTTTAAAAAATGTCAGCTAGAGGGAAATTCCATGAGTCGGTATTTGCATAGATAAAAATGTACACAAACCACACATTTCCACATATGTACGCACATACAAAGGTTTATAACATTTAATTACCAAACAATTAGCCAAATGTGGCTTACCTGTTTATATTCAGCACTGAGGCCATGACAAAAAATGAAATTATACTTGGCTGAAGTGCTCCAGTTAAACGTATGTTAGGTGTACCACACCAAGTGCTTACCTGTGCAATTTATACTTTCTTAATTACAGAATCCACAAAGGTGGAGAAAAGATTACTTTTTCATTAGGGATTCTGATGTGGCGAATCCATGAAGGAAATTATAAATTTCCTTGGTTCTTATTTCATGTGTGTTTCAGCATGGCCTAAGTGATGGATTTTGAGCACCGTGCATGTAGGTTTATTGTTCATTTTTCTTTTAGGTTTGTAATGTTCGTTAGCAAATATACTATGTCATTTCCAATAACAAATTACAGCACAATTTTTTTTAAGTTGAATTCCTCACTTTGATTACTACAAGTTGACCTATTGCTTCCTCCCCCACCACATGCAAATTCCTTCATTATAATTTCATAAAAATAATTTATTTTATACCAATATATGAAAAGCTTAAATAAATTATTTTTATTGTGTGTGTACATGTATGTGTATTTTCAAGTTCTTGACATTGTGAATTTATCACAAAGGGTTTTCACCTTTTTAAAATTTTCAATGTGTTACTACTATGATATTGATATTCACAATGGTAACCAAATGGTATGGAAAGTTTTAAAATATTAAGAAGCAATTACATATAATTAAATTCTGTTTACTAAAGTATTTAAGTATTAAAACATTTTTCAATCAAATTATTTTTAAAAATATGAATACCAGATACCCAGTATAGATCCAGTTAGCGGAGCTTGAAGCTTTTATACTTTGGGGAAGATATATTTAAGGAATAAGGATATGAAATTATAAAATTAAACTTTTAGCAAATAAAATATTTATTTAAAATAAGAAATGAAAATCACATCAAATTATTACAATTTGCCAGAAATGGTTGCATAAAAATGCTTTCGCACTGCAACCTACTTCCCTTCTCACCAAAATATTCCGTAACTCCTAGAGGACTGACCAAGTAAGAGACACTGAAACAAATTTCGTTTGTTAGTGTGTCCTCCTCTGAAAGTAAACCAAAAATAATCAGAATCTTTGATTTAAAAACAGAAAACTATTATCTGTCCATTAAGGATAACTGGGAATTTGCTATATATTCAAATGGAAATGTATTTCAACATATAATCTAACGCAATGTATAAAAAGACATGTGTCTTCAGATTAATTGTTACTGATACACTTCTCTCAACCTAGTTTCTTGTTTGCACTTAATAACCTTTACAGTTATTTCACTTTTTACATTGCTAGAATTATCATTTAAAAATATTTTTAAAGACATACGTATTCTCTAATTCTTGTCTCAGTGTATTAGCAGCTATTCCAATCAAATATTCAATAAATATTAAAGAATAATACATTATACAATAGTAGCTTCAGATTTGATTCCACAAGAACTATTATCATAAAAACAATATAAAGGCTGAAAATAAATAAATAGGCTAAAAGAGGCTGTTATTTCTAAGGCCAAGGACAAGGATACCAATGTGAAATAAAATTTCTCCATAAAGGTTAAATGAAAAACTTTTTAGTTTATCTTATTTTTTAAGAAAATTTAGATAATATATGTGTACACTTTAATTTTGAATAATTAGAATATGTAAAAATTATTGAACTCATGCTATAAATATTCTTAATGTCTGCTAAGATAGATAATTACATATTAAATGTTGGCATTTATGACAAAATAGTTATGACAATAATTTTTGAAAGGCAAGACTCTATAAAACATTTTACTTTGGTACAATTTTGAGAAATGTTTATTTTTTAATATACTCAGTAAACTGCAGTGCTGTATTATTACTGCAGCCATGTCTGATTTAATGTGCCAACAATCAATGAGCAGCCAGACAACCCTATGCAAACCTTTAATGTTTAGTTTTTAACGCATTTTATGCATTCTAATCATTATTGTGGAATAACTAGAAGTTGGTTAGGATTTCTTGCACCTGCAGTATTTTGTTTAAGTTTTGAAATAAAAATGAAGGGCCACAATTATATTTTAAATATTTAGAGGCTGAGAAGTCTGCTCCTATTCTCACACCATACTGGATTTTACTATTCAGTAAAATGTAATTGAAATATAAAAACATGGTTCATTACACACTCAAGACTATAGTGGCACACATCATGAAAAATACCTATTAATAAGTACATTTGATTTATGCAATTTTTTTAAGTTTTTTCTTTGATTATAAAGGCAATTATTCTGGAAAGATTTGTAAGACTATATCAGGCTGGGCACGGTGCCTCATGTCTGTAATCCTAGCACTTTGGGAGGCCTAGGCGGGTGGATTATAAGGTCAGAAGTTCAAGACCAGCCTGGCCAGGATGGTGAAACCCATCTCTATTAAGAATACAAAAGTTAGCCAGGTGTGATGACAGGCACCTGTAATCCCAGCTACTAGGGAGGCTGAGGTAGGAGAATCGCTTGAAACAGGGAGGCGGAGGTTGCAGTGAGCTGACATCTTGCTACTGCATTCCAGCCTGAACAACAGAGCAAGATTGTCCGAAAAAAAGAAAAAAATTATTTAAAAATTTTTTTAAAAAGAGTATATCAAAGAAGAAAAACTGGTCAGTTCTTAAATTCTCACCATATACTAAATTTTAGACTGCCCGTATAGATCTAGACTGTATTTTCCTATTGACCTAATGAACAGCAAATACTGTATGAGTACATATCACAGGGAAAAATGTTGAGGAGATCCCATTCTTCTGTGGAGTACAAATAATGTTCTCGGGGAATAATTCTGCCTGAAACGAAGTACTCTGGTGTCATATGTGCATTCAAATAATGTGTTTTATGTCTAATTTCTCAACTTCTTGCTGAGCAATAAAATAGTGTAAATAAAATGATTTTATATATATGCTTTAATTACGAAAAAATAGCTGTTGTATTTTCCATGTGTATGAAAATCTTAGCTGTTCTAGATGTAAAAAAAAGGAACAAACAGTAATATTTTGTTTTGCTTTTGTAGGTTTGTGTATTCATTTGCTAGGGCTGCCATAAAAGGTACCACAAAGAGAGTGGCTTAAAGAACTGAAATGGAATGTCTTACAGCTCTGGAGGCTAGAAGTCTGAAATCAAGGTGTCAGCAAGGTTGGTTGCTTCTGAGGGTTACAAAGGAAGTTCTGTTCCAGGCCTCTCCTCTTGGCTTGTAGATGGTTGTGTTCCCTGTATCTCTTTACATAATGCATGTCTGCGTCTAAATTGCCACTTTTTATAAGGACATCAGTCATAATGGTTTACGGTCCAAGCTAATGACCTAATTTTCACTTGATTCCCTTTATAAACATCCTGTCTCCAATAAGGTTACATTCTGGAGACTACAACTCCAACATATCTTTTTTTGAGAGGACATAATTTAACCCATTAATCATCTCCCTTGCCTGAATACAAAACAAAATAGCTAAATATTTATACTATGAATATGTATATGTATAGTAAAAGATACAATTTCTCATTACAGTTATTTTAGATATTTTAACATATCAGTGAGTGCACATAAATGCATATGTGCAGACAGACACACACGTGTCATTAACATACACCTGAATGTGTGTTAGTTGCATTAATCAAAGGCATGTCAGGAACGCAGAATTTACGAAAAGAATAAGCTAAATCATCCATTGAAATGAGTGCTATGCAGAAGTTTAAAGTATCACAGAAATGAACATTACATTAGATTAAGACAGGCAAATAGATTTCAGTGGAAAGCTTCCAGATTTAGAAATTATATTATATTAAAAAATAATCCTGTAAAATCTAAAATCTATTAGACGTATTGCTGTAGGTGATTTTTTAAAGTTTTACCACATTGAACTTGGCTCCTATATACACAGGAATTTTAGACATATAAAATGGTATTATAGCTAATCTGTTCAATTCACATTATATGCCATATGATTTTAATAACATTATTTCAAAGGCATTTCAGGCAAAGCCAGTTTTGAATTAATTGATAATTCTTTGATTCACAAATCAAAGAATAAAATAGTCTCCTCTATTTCTTCAGAGGTAGAAAAAACTGAATGTCTATAAAACATAGGAATATGTGAATTCATTTTATTTGGAGGCATTATGAGATTATGTAATTTTTATGGAAAATGTGACATGCATGACCTAAATAAAAATATGATTTACAATTATTCATTGGTATACACAGATACACGTTTAAGAATTCTACCATTTTTATTTCTTTAAAGTTCATAACACTTGTATTAAAAAACTAACACTCTAAAAATATACAACCTGAAATATTAATTTTATTTATCAAAATTAGTAATATAAATATTTTAATGGTAATTAGCTTTTATATAAACTCAATTCTTTTTTTCCCGTGAATCAGCACAGTAACTTTTGTTCCTCTAAATTTGTAACTATAGTACAGACCTGTGAAGTATACGAATATTTGACTTACAGACATATCCTTCCTTACTCTTGAACCCTTATATTCAGGCCTGGGTATAATTAGTCATGTGTCATTTAAATATAAGGATAAATTCTGAAAATATGTTGTTAGTTGATTTCATTGTTGTGTTTGAACATCATAGAATGCACTTATACAAACCTAGACGACACAGCTAACTACATTCCTAGGGTACATGGTATAGCTTATCATTCCTAGGTCACTAACTTGCACAGCATGTTACTGTACTGAATACTGGAAGCAATCGTAACATGATGGCAAGTATGTGTGTATCTAAATGTATCTAAACATCAAAAAGTTACATTAAAAATATAGTATTATAATTTCATGATCATTGACAGATATTTGGTCCATCATTGACTGAAATGCCATTATGCATCACATGACTACTTATTGCCAGTAGCAGATGGAACAACCTAGGGCCATACAAGCCAGAACAGTAGTATCAGGTTATGTTCCTGAGTCTTTAATTGAGCCACCTCTTCATTCTTTGGATGTGATCCCTTTCTTTTCACCCAATCAGTGATTATAACTCTGTCGAGATGGATACATCCCTTGAAACTAAGTGCTTGACTGACTTCTGAAAATGTAGCTATCTAGAGACTCCTTCTATTATGACCTCATCTCACAAAATGACCCTGTGCATATTAACACCAGTCTTACTCTGAAATTAGTTTTCCTTTTTATCTATTTTTAATAATTTATTTATTGTAAAAAAAGATTGGAAACAATCATATATCCACTTACCAGCTTTACCAAATCTCTATCTTATGTGAAATTCATGCCAAATTTTTTAAGAAATGAAATGAGAGATACATAACTCCAACGCAATTATACAGAATCCCACTTCCTAGAAGGGCATGTGGATTCTCATTGTTGCATGTGCTTAATAACACTTGATACTGTCTATGGCTTAACATTTTGTAGCTTTGAAGCAATTGAAATGATTTTTCCTTCCCTTCAAAATTCCTTGCACTTTATTTTAGCATTTGTATTTACTCTCTATAAATTATCCAATTCATTTGTCCTCTTTTAAATTTTGTATTTATTTTATTTTATTTTATTTATTGAGATGGAGTCTCACTCTGTCATCCAGGCTGGAGTGCATTGGCCTGATCGTGGCTCACTGCAACCTCCACCCCTCAGGTTCAAGCATTTCTCCTGTCTCAAGCAGCTGGGACTATAGGCACACTCCCAAGTAGGTGGGACTACAGGTATACACTGCCATGCCCAGCTAATTTTTGTATTTTTAGTAGAGATGGGATTTCACCTTGTTGGTCAAGCTGGTCTCGAACTCCTGACCTCAAGTGATCCACCTGCCTCAACATCTTAAAATGTTGGAAGTATAGGTGTGAGCCACCACCCCAGGCCCTTGTTCATCTTTCTATTGGCTTGTTATATTGCTACTGATTAGAAGTGTATTATTCTGTATACATTTTCTGACTGGAAATTGACAATAATTTCTCCCAGTCTGTGATTTATTCATTTATGTTTGTTGTCTTTTCTTTTTGTTTTTCAAAATATTTTAATTGTAATATAATCAAGACATTTAATCAGATATATGGGTATCCTGGGTCCCAGTCAACTTGACAGGTAAACTTAACCATCATGGATCTTTACTGTGATTAATGCAATACTGGTCCCATATTAGGAACTTATTTCATGTTCAAAGGAAAAAGTAAATAAAGATTGTAACTACTAACAGCCATATTGACAGTAGCAAATACGAACAAGCTGGGGCCGTATAAGCAGGAAGAGTAGTCTTAGGTTCTTTTCCTTTATTATTCATACTTTTTGTAATCCGTCCATAAAAATTTATTCTAATTTTGTGGTAGTTTATTTTTTATCATATTTGAGGCTTAGTAGAACATTTGCTATTTCTTACTATTTTCATGCTTTGATAATTTATATCTAGACTGTTAATATGACATATTATACTAATTGGTAGTCTAATGTTGAGCTATTTTTACATTCATGGGACAAACCCTTCTTGATCATAATTTTTCAAATCACTACAAAAAAATCTATGCTTTAAAGTTCATTTAACAGTGCTAATTTAATCCTTGTAAGATTGGTTTATAGTTTACATTTTCTATACTGTCATGCTCTTGGGTATTAAGGTTATGTAATTTAATTGATAGCTTTACTTTTTTGTTGTTTATTGGCCAATTTACTCTTTCAAATAGTTTATTTAAGTTGGAGGTCATTTGCTCTTAGAGAGTTTAAAATTCTTTTATAAAATTTATTTTATAAAATTCTTGGTCTTGGGGCTTATTATATTATTATGTTTCAATGCCTTCAATTGTTATTTATTTAGTTTTCTATCTCTTCTTCACCCAAATTTGGCACATTACATTTTGTTAAAATTTATGTATGCATTTATGTATGAATTTATGAACAAACACAGAGTTCTATTATATTTATTCATCTTTAATATTAGCAACTTTATGTGATCAATATTAAAAATTCTGTTATATTTCTCTGTTTTTATTACACTCCATTTTTGAAGTATGTAAAAAAACTCTACATCTTAATTAAAATGGTTCTTTTTATCATCACTGTTTACTTTTTCCTTTGAAAGTGTAATAAGCTCCTAACATGGCATGATCTTTGTATTAATCACAGTAGAGTCCTGTGACTGTTAATTGTATATGTTAAGTTGACTTAGGCACAGGATGCCCAGATATCTGCTTATACATTATTTCCAGGTGTGTTTATGACAGTATTTGTTGACTAGCATTTAAATTGGTAAACTGAGTAAAGCAGATAACCCTCCCTAGGGTGAATGGGCAACATATAATCTGTTGAGGGCCTTAATAGAACAAAAATGTAGAGGAATGTTGGATTTGCATTCTCTCTGTCTCTCTCTACATATTTAAACTGAAACATTGATTTTCTCTTGCCCTTGGCACTTCTGGTTTTCAGCCTTCAGTCTTGTAGTGAAATCTCTACCATGGGCATTCCAGCTCTCAAGCCTTTGAACTACACCACCAGTAGCCTTCTTGGGTTTTCAGCTTACAGAGAGAATATCATGGATATTTGCCTTCATAACTGTGAATTCAATAGCTTATAACTCTATGTATCTATCTATAAATATGTAGATTAGATACATATAGATAGCTAGAGATAGAGATAGATAAATATGTAGGTGGTAGGTAGGTAGGTAGGTAGGTAGATAGATAGATAGATAGATAGATAGCTTCTGTTTCTGTGGAGAACTCTAATACAAAACCTATAGTGTTTTACGAGATGGAAAAATAATTGGAGTAAGCTTCAAAGTAAAATATTGAAGATGCTTTTTTATTCCAAATTATAATGACCTCAAGTATCTGTGAGAAAGATTTATTAGTTTATGTACCTTGATGGTACATGAGTATGTCTGGCTTCAGTCAGCCTCTTTCAGAGGCTCACATGATGTTGTCAGAGCCCTAGCTCTGTATCTGAATTCTGATTATTTCTCATTTTCTTTCTGTTATTGACTTGCCTTTAAATGCCAGCAAACATTATCCATTCACTAATATGTACCTGCTTAGATGCCAAGTATACAAATTGCCACCGATACAAATAAATCACTGATACACAAGCTGACTTCAAAAGAAACTTTTAAGAAAGATCCATAATAATTTGTTTTGGGGCAGGTGATGACAGCTCTATCCAAATAATTCCGTTACAAATTATCATAAAGTATCGATGGAGTGTTCTCTGATTCTCAACCATATCGATGTAAAAAATTCTCAAAAGAACAAATATGGGTTTTGGGGAGATAAACATTTTTGAAAAACCAAGATTAAAATTGTTATGACATATAGAAAATATATAACAAGTAGAATAACGTCATCTGCAAAAGGGACACCACATCCACCTACATGCATAAAGAGAGTCTTGAGAGAAATCTTGAAGAGTCATAGAAGTTCTCTGAGATTAAGTTTATGTTTTGTATTTTTTATTGGAGAAGGGATCAACACTTATATCTGTGTGCCCATTCCTACTGTGATGAAGTTTCAGAGGAAATAGTTTCTGCAAATGTAAGTACTATAGGACAGCATGACATATTAACAAATATATAGCTAGCATACGAAAATTGGAACACTCCAGTTTTTGCAAGAACCTTAACAGAAACATGTATTTTATGCCATAAAGTAAAATTTGCCAATACCACAATAGAGTAATAAAAGTAAAATTATTAAACAAGAAATTATTCCTTGTTTTGATTTAGAAAAAAAAAGATGTAATCCTTAATTTTAGGCAAAATAATGTGTTCTTACAAGTACATATAATTAAAATATTGGCCTTATCTCTGTTTTCTTTTTCTTTACATTTATTTCCTCTAGTCATATGAACCTTGAAAATATTTATTAGTTTCAAATAGTCACAAATCATAGCCAAGCAATATAGAAATTTATTTATGTATAAACACTTTTATCACATGTTTATGAATTATTAAGTAAATGTCATAATAAAATTAGAAAACTTTAAAAAGTTACTCGATCAAAAATTATTATTGAATTCAAGTTGAAATGATACATACTATGAATGATACCATGTACTGGAGTTAATTTAAGTCTATTTTCCATAATAATGAAAACTACATAGTGATAAGCAAAAAAAATTCCATCATATATTTAATTATGTCTAAGGACATCAGTTGATACATGTTGAAAATGTACACCATTTGATCTATTCCATTGATATGTTATAAATTATAAAATTAGACAAAGATATTTAAAGAGAACAGAATCTATTTAAATTATTTTTATTTCTTAATTACATTTTGTCCATATGTATTCAAATATCATACTGAGATGGTTGACAATCTAGCTTGACAATTATGGGTTTTAAAATCACATCCAGTTTACACTGCAGTTCCAAGTGGATGAAGAGAAAATGGGAAATAAATGAATGCTCACATTTTTAGGCCATCATGGTAATTTTATTTCAATTGCCACACAAATAACAGAAGTTAAACTTGTCCTAAAATTTGGGTTGGAGATGTTAAATATCATTTGGAAAATAAATTACACAAAAACCATTTCTCTCTCCTCTCTCTCTCTCTCTCTCACACACACACACACACACACACACACACACACACACTCCCCCTCCCCAGAATCTATTTGTTATAATAGCACATGGAATATAAAGAAATGTAGTTCAGAATAGAACTTCATTGCATTATATTAAGTGAAATACACAGAGACACAGAAAGACACACAAAAGAAATGTTGCATGTTCTCACTCATCTATGGGAGCTAAAAGGGTTAACCCATGGAAGTTGGAAGTAGAATAATCCACACTAAAGGCTAAGAAGTGTGCAGGGGAGAAAGTGAAGGATGAGGATAGGTTGGTCTTGTGTTAATAGCAATAATAGAGTGACTATAGCTAGCAACAACGTATTACATATTTTAGAGTAGGTAGAATAAATAACTTGAAATATTCCCAACATATAGAAATAAGAAACACTCAAGGTGATGAATTCTCCAAATACTTCCTACTTGATCATTACACATTCTGTGCATGTGACAAAATACCACAGGTACCCTAAAAACATGTAACATATTATGTATCAATTTAAAAAATAAAAAAGAAACATAGTACACATTGTACTGTAATTTTTCCTACTTCAATTTGCAATGTTGTTTTCTGAATACATTATATGTCTTTCCCACATATTTCTATTTTTTTCTATTGAAATAGCAAAGATAGTTATAAGCTGATAACTTTATATCCTATTTCAGAGTGTGTGTGATGAGTTCAGCATTCATTCCCGAAAATTACCATTCCTTGTTCTCTAAAACATCAAAACTACAGCAGAAAACTAAATTCTTATTACATCTAATTTGTTACCAGATCCTCTATTTACCTGTTTTTTTTTTTTTAAGTCTAATTTCTATTTACTACTGGTATCAAGAAGTCATAGTTTTGAGAATTTTGTGATTACAGTGAAATGTGCTATGGAATTATTTAAACCACAGCCTGAAAATGTTTTACTTTGTTGTGCTTCTATTTGGAATTGATGTAAATGTTTCAGGGCAGTGATTTCCACTCCTTTGTAGAGGTTACTTTCTATAGGTAGCAGAGGCAGTGAAATAAGTAAACTTATCGAGATTTCATTATGCTTTATTTCAACTTCCAGACAAGCAAATTCTCATACAAACTTCTTTGAATCCCGTATTTTCTTCCTTAATATTTTTCAAAGACATGGTATAATAAATTTTCTGAAAACACAAGTTATGAAGCTCGGCTAAGGAAATGAATAATAAAATTAAAAATCCCTGACTAATGCAAGATGGTACACATTCTCATATACCAAATGCTCATCTCATTTAAATGAAATTCAAAAAAGCAGTGTTGAGGGAGTAACATTTTTGCAGTTGAAGATCAGTAAGACTGATTAAACAGATTGAGAAACAAATTAGAAAATTCCAGAGGGTAGATTGGGATATGATAAACAGAGGACAGCAAGACCTCTTCCTGGCAAAACTGGAGTGTCCGATTTTGTAAGAATATTAGAAATCAAGGGGTGTTACCAGAGGTGTAGCTATTTTATAAGCGATGATGAGTGAGCTCTACACAATATCAGCTATTATTTATAGTTTTCAAGAAAAACATATATTATTCCTATACGATAAATAACCTCCTGTTACCCTCATATACCCAGCACAATCACAGTGTCTGAAGCAAAGAAATAGCCAGAAAAAGCATAATGTGAGTAAATGAAGAAATAAATACAGAAATAAATAAACAGTTGAATAAATGAATGAAATAAGGTATTTTAAAATAATTATTCTGGCAGCAGTAAAACATTTTAAAAGTGCCCAAATATTTGAAAAGCATATGTACATTTAAATCATCCTTGAATGTTAGACATATGTGAATCAATGTCATAAGTTCATAAAATCCATAGCAGATGCACACTATCGTTTCTTAAATTTTAAAGTTTAGAGAAGGTATATCGGAGTTCCAAGTTTATTTTAGTATTTGGCTTTCTATTGGATTTTAAAAAGTACAATTCTGAGTAGATTTTTAAAATATTAAAGATAATTATCAGTATTATTTCTGGTATTTTAAAACACCACGTTGTATAAAATCATAATGAGGACAGAGTGTTACACGGAACTATGAATACAGTAGCACTGGGAAGGATGTCATTACTAAAGGGTTATTTTTACTTTTGATCAGTATAAGGAAGAAATAAACACTGCATTCAGATTGCTTTATTTAAATCATTTTAGAATATAATTATAGTCTTAAAACATTGGCTATGTTTTCTAAAAATTACAGAAAAGTAGAAGAAAACAGTTCCTTTAACACAGTATCTATGCAAATTTAAACCAACATTATATAAAATTGTATATTTTTCCTTCAACAAGGGAACAAATAGGGAGAAGCTACAAATGATGAAGACACTGAAAACAATTGAAGCTGCAATTTTCTATTATTGTATATGTTGTTTTTGTGTTTTTTTAAATATCAAGTCACTATAAAATGAGTCAAGCATTATATGCTGTATTGATTATTTATGAGTAAGAATATACAAATAAAACTGATTTAAAAAAACTAAATACTAACTTGCACTTGCATAAATATATTTAAAAGTTATGATTATGGAAATACTGATACATATGAACAAATTAGTTACCTCCTTAAATTTGTGTGCATTTAGCCAATGTTCATTATAATTATTTTTTCTGTCTTGAACTAAATAAAAATTAATCCAAATATTTTCACTAAATGATTACAGGATTTGACTAATGTTCACGTAAAATTTCAGAACATCTATATATCATATGTAGTCTTTATCAAATTGGAGGTATCTGTATAGACTTGTGGATATACACACACATGATTTAAAACTCGTGTGTTCAGGCTGGGCGCGGTGGTTCACCTCTATAATCCCAGAACTTTGGGAGGCCAAGGCGGGTGTATCAGGAGGTCAGAAGTTTGAGACCAGCCTGGCCAACATAGCAAAACCCCCTCTCAACTAAAAATACAAAAAAAAATTAGCTGGGTATAGTGGCGAGCGCCTGTAATCCCAGCTACTAGGGAGGCTGAGGTAGGAGAACCATTTGAATCTGGGGGGTGGAGGCTGCAGTGAGCCAAGATCACACCATTGCACTCCAGCCCGGGCAACAGTGCAAGACTCCATCTCAAAAAAAAAAAATTGTGTGTTCATACACATACACATACATATATATAAAGCTCCTGTACCAAGAGAGGGTCTGAGACCAGAAAAAGTCTAATAGCACTGAGTCCAACTTCTCTTGCCATATCGTAGTTTCCATATGCCAATTTCAATTAAAGAAAAGACTTCTCAGAGAAATGGCTGATTCTAAGCAAAAGTTCAAAGTGATACTGGAAACGCCACTTGTATCAGACACCCAAATATGCTAAAAAAAATTATGGAGACATGTTGAAAGGACACAGATGTCAGCTTGATAAAAGCTACCACTGGCCAAATTTAGGATAATTGTAGCTTCAATATAAACACAATTGGCTCCCTGTATTCATGGGTTCTACCTACATCCGTGGATTCACCATATGTAGATCAAAAATATAGAAAAAAATTGTGTCTGTACTGAACTTGTAAATAGATTGTTCTTATCATCATTGCCTAAGCCATACAGTATAACAACTATTTACCCAACATTTACTTTGTATTAGCTGTTATAAGTAATCTTGAAATAATTTAAAGTATATGAGAGGATGTGTATATGTTATATGCAAATACAATGCCATTTTGTATCAGGGACCTAATCATCCATAGATTTTGGTATCTGAGAGAATTCCTAAATCCAGTCCCATAGGGATACTGAAGAATGATGGTAGTCCCATAAAATTATAACGGAGCATATGTAGAAACCTGATGTATGGGACTTGATATTAGCACTGCAGAACAAGTTAGGGACAATAATTGATATTCTGTAATGGTGCTGGGACATTTAGTTTTTCATATTAAAATATACATATATAAATTTAAATACATATACATGTTATATGTAAAATATATTTATATACTTATATATAAATAAAAATATATCTAGTTTTGTGTAAGTATACTCTAAAATATTTGCACAATGATGAAATCTCCTAATAATGCACTTCTCAGAATACAAAGCAATGAATGACTGAATTTTATTTTAAATCAAATGCATGGACATAATACAAAAGAAGCGTTACGTAGGCTTTATATCACCTTTATTTCCAGTGACACTGCCCAGAGGCAACAAATTTTAACTTTCTTATTTTCTTGGTTCATCTGTAGCTTCTGTGCATTGTTTCACATATAGATATACATACATAAGTATATGTTTATATTATATATTATATAAATATATAATACATAACTATAGTATATAAACATATACCTATTTATATCATATATATTATAATATATATTATATATTTGTGTGTGTTTATGTATAGGTATATATGTACATATATTCTAATTTTTGATACTCGAACTTTTGACAATTTTAATTATCAAAAAATGAAAATTATTATGACCAAAGAATTGTAAATGAATTATAAATAAACCCTATTTCTCCTCCTTAATAATATCCATAAGATTTTTCTTAGTTTCTGCTATTCATTGCTTTAATCTTTTGCATAATATATTTATACTTCTTTCTCTTAACTATACAGCAGTACATTTTGGCTAAGTAAAATGAGAACATTTTCATTCTTAAACTGTTTTTCATCTTTTGTATGTTTCACTAACTTTCAAATTCTTCTGGTTGTTTGTTTTGTTTTTGCTTTTACCTTGACAAGCTGTATAACTTTTATATATTAAAAAAAACTTGTTCCCATGCTGTATTTATATGTTACATCTAGACAAGAAAACAGAAATAATATAAATTTTTTATTCATTACAGAAATGACTAGTGTAATTGGACCTGTAGAAAATAAACATAATATAATCATTTTTCATTCAAATGCATTCTTAGATGTAAATTAGGATTATTTTTAAATGTAAAGAACAGATATTCCTCTCACATTGTTGCATTCCATATATTTCAAAATCAGTCCGTATTCTTGTTTGCTTTATATTTGCCCCATTAGTTTTGAACATATTTTTCCTGAAATTTCTAATTTTTTCTTTCCTGTTGACAGAAGTCATATGCCCTTACTATATTGCTAACATCCAGTTTTTTAAGATCACATTAGCAGTGCACAGCAACTGTTAGTCTATTTCTAAGGAAAGAGGGCTAATACGCTAACTCCACAGTCTTGGCAACTTGGGCTCTTTTTGTATTACTTCTCTTCTATCATCATAGTTAGGCTTGCATCTTGCAGTCTAATATAGTTAGTTGTACCAGCTACTATCGTATCCACATTCTACTTGTTGGGGATGGGAATGGGAGAAGAGGTTAGGAGCCTTGCCTTTCAGGGATTGCACAAAGAAGTTGCATATATAATATAGCTTCAGTAATTTCAGTGTTAACTTGAAATTCAAGATGTTAAAACAACCTAAAGTATTTAGATGAACACAACTTGTTGCAAGGAAGCCAATAAATATAGTTATTTGCTTCAATATCATGTGCTAGAACTAAAACATTATTATAGGAGAAAGAAGAAACTAAGGGAAGCAATAGCAATGTCTGAGACACATTCTATTAATTAAATATTGCAATAACAACACACCTATTCTTTTCTTCAACATGGGTTTCTCCCAATCTGGGACTCCTTGTTCTTATTTAGGGCCATATTTCTCAAAGCTTTCCTTTTCTTGTATTCTTGAATTATAAGTCTCTTTCCTGAATCTGATTTTTATTTGATAGAACGCATTCTTTTCTCTCTCATTTTTTGTCTCAAAATGAAATGCTTATTTCTGAAAATATCTTTCTTTTGCTCTCATGTTTTGTACAATTGCTGAGAATGTATGGACTTTGGTTCAATATTATGTTTTCACAAACATTATTTTCCAAAAACTAGTGTGGCTGATGAAAAATGTGGTAGAATTTCTGAGTTTTATCTTTTGTAGATAAACTGTTACTCTAAAAATTTTTTAACTTTGTGTCCTAAATTTTCTGAAAAAGATGTGTCAAAAATGTCATCGATTTTTTATGAATCATGCTGTTTAAAATTCAGTAAGATCTTTCAATGTGAAGGTTTGGGATTTTTCCTTCACTCTGCAAACTTTTTTTATTATTACTATTATTTCTACCATGTCCCTTTTTCTCTTTTTTTTTTTCTATAATATTTATTTAGACAACCTGCAAACTTCATAGATACTTGATATGGTTTGGCTCTGTGTTCCCAACCAAATCTCATTTTTGCATTGTAATTCCCACAAGTTGGAGGAGGGGACTGAGAGGAGGTGACTGAATCATACCAGCAGACTTCCCCCTTGCTGTTCTTGTAATAGCGAATGGGTTCTCATGAGGTCTGGTTGTTTAAAAGTGTGTAGCACTTGTCCCTTCTCTCTCTCTCACTGGCCATGTGAAGATGTGCTTGGTTCACTTTCACCTTCCACCATAATTATTAGTAAGCATTCCCCACTGGGCCACCCACCACCCAGCCATGCTTCCAGTACAGCCTATGGAACTCTGAGTCAGTTAAGTCTATTTTCTTTATAAACTACCCAATCTCAAGTAAGTTTTTATAGCAGTGTGAGAATGGATCAATACAGAAAATTGGTACCAGAGAAGTGGGCCATTGCTATAAAGATACCGGAAAATCTGGAAGCAGCTTTGGAACTGGGTAATAGGCAGAGGCTGGAACATTTTGGAGAGTTCAGAAGAAGACAGGAATGTGAGGAAAAGTTTGTAACTTCCTAGAGACTTGTTGAATGGTTTTGACCAAAATGCTGATAAGTGATATGGACAGGCTAATGAGATCTCAGATGGAGATGAGGAACTTTTTGGGAAATGGAATAAAGATCACTCTTGATATGCTTTAACAAATACATTGGTGACATTGTGCCCCTGCTCTAGTCTGTGGAACTTTGACTTGAGAGAGATGATTTAGGATATCTGGCAGAAGAAATATCTAAGCTGCAAAGCTTTCAAGTTTGATCTGGCTGCTCCTGATAGCATTTGCTCATACTCATGAGCAAAGAAATAATCTGAAACTAGAATTTATATTTAAAAGGAAATCAGAGCATAAGAGTTTGGAAAATTTGCATCCCAGCCATGTAGTAGAAAAGAATATCCCATTTTCAAAAAAAAAAATTCAAGCCAACTGCAAACATTGGCATGAATAAAGAGTAGCCAAATGTGAATAGCAAAGACAATGGTGGAAATGTATCCAGGACATTTCAGAGACATTCACAGCAGTTTCTCACTTCATAGGGTTGAAGGTCTAGAAGACAAAAAATGATTTTTTGGGTCAGGCCCGTGACTCTGCTACTTTGTGCAGCCACAGGACATGGTGCCCTGTGTCCAAGCCATTTAACTATGGCTCCAGCCATAGCTAAAAGGGACCAAAGTACAGCTCAGGCCATTGCTTCATAATTGCAAGCTCCAAGCCTTGGTGACTTCTACGCAGTGTTAAGTCTGTGGGTGTGCAGAAGGTGAGAATTGAGGCTTGGGAGCCTCACCTAAATATCAGAATATGTAAGGAAGTGCCTGAATGTCCAAGCAGAAGTCTGCTGCAGGGGCAGAGCTCTCATGGAGAATCTCTACTAGGGCAGTGTGGAGGGGAAATTTGGGGTAGGAGCCCCTACACAGAGTTCCCATTGGAGCATTGCCTATTGGAGCTGTAAGAAGAGGGATACCATCCTCCAGACCTCAGAATGGTAGAGCCAACAATAGCTGGCACCATCCATCTTGAAAAGTTGCAGCTACTCAATGCCAACTCAAGAAAGAAGCTTTGGGGGCTGTACACTGCAGAGCCACAGAGGTGGAGCTGCCTAAGGCCTTGGGAGCCTGCCCCTTCCATGAGTGCTGCCTAAATTTGAGACATAGCATTAAAGCCAATTATTTTGGAGCTGTAATATTTAATGACTATCCTGCTGGATTTCAGACTTGCATGGGGCCTACAGCCCCTTTGGCCAATTTTTCCCTTTTCGAATGGGAGAATTTACCCAATGCCAGTAACCCCATTGTACCTTGAAAGTGACTAACTCATTTTTGATTTTACAGGCTCATAGGCAGAAGGGACTTGCTTTATTTCAGATAAGATTTTGGACTTGGACTTTTGAGTTAATGCTGGAATGAGTTACTCTTTTGGGGGATGGTTGGGAAGGTTTAATTGTGGTTTTTTTTGTTTGTTTTTTTTTTTGAGACAGAGTCCCACTCCGTCACCAGGCGCCAGGCTGGAGTGCAGTGGCGCGACCTCGGCTCACTGCAACCTCCGCCGCCCGGCTTCAAGCAATTCTCCTGCCTCAGCCTCCCAAGTAGCTGGGACTACAGGCGCGCGCCACGACGCCCAGCTAATTTTTTTGTATTTTTAGTAGAGACGGGGTTTCACCATGTTGACCAGGATGGTCTCGATCTCTTGACCTCGTGATCCGCCCGCCTCGGCCTCCCAAAGTGCTGGGATTACAGGTGTGAGCCACTGCGCCCAGCCCTAATTGTGTTTTTAAACATAAGAAGGAAATGAGATTTGGGAGGGACCAGGGCGGAATGATATGGTTTAGTTCTGTGTCCCCACCCAAATCTCATGTTGAATTTTAATCCCCACATGTTGAAAGAGGGACCTTGTGGGAGGTGACTGAATCATCTGGGCAGACTTTCATTTCCCCTTGCTCTTCTCGTAATAGTGAATTTAATCTCACAGGATCTGGTTGTTTAAAACTGTGCAGTGCTTCCACCTTCTCTTTCTCACCTGCCATGTGAAGATGTGCTTGTTTCCCCATCACCTTCTGCCATGATTGTTTCCTAAACTCTCCCAAGCCATGTTTCTTATATAGCCTTCAGAACTCTGTGTCAATTAAACCTATTTTCTTTATAAATTACCAGTCTCAGATATGTCTTCACAGAAGTGTAAAAAAGGACTAATATAGTATTCCACTATGAAACTTCATTTTTTTTCAAATGTTATAAATTTCCCCCAACTCTTTGTTTCTGCAGTTTTACATCAAGTTTTCAATTTTGTATCTTACAGTAATAATACTATCTTAACTTCCAAAAATACCCTCATATTCTCTGATTATTTTCTTCTCTAAGTACCCTATTATTTGATAGATACTACCTTTTCATGAATCTTTCTAAAATACTAATTAGAATTACCTAAATTGTATTAGGTCCCCGGATTATTTTAGGTTCTTCTAACATTAGTTATCTTTTCTGTTGTTTAATTTTCTCATAGGCTTACATTTCTCATTTGTGTTTTTATATTTTAAAATACAAAAACAATGGCTTGGTTGCCATAAAGGCTTGGTTGGAATTGCTATATCTTGTGAAACTCTGTTTCAGCATTTGGCAGCTTCCTTAAATGTAAAGCTTGATCTTGACTTCTGTGAGATATACCAACTTATTGGTTTTACTTCATGACATTTGGGCTTGGAGCACAGAGCTATGTTTTCTCTATTGTCCATCCTGTCTTCCCAAAATAAACATGGCTTAATTCTAAAGTGTCAATACCCACACTAGGAGTTCAATCTTACAAGGGGTTTTTAGACTAGAAACACCTGCTTTAACACATACATCCATGTCATTAGTGCCACTTTTTCTATTAAAACTCAGAAACTTAACTAGTCCATTCTCACTTACTGGACCTGCTGATTTCAAGCATTTCCAGGGCTCAACAGGGAGGAAACAATTTTACTTCCACTGACTTTCCCAATTCTATGTTCCTGATGGGGCTAATTATGCTAACGTGTCAGTCAATATGAACCCAATTGTCTTAGACCTTTCAGGAATGAGTCCGGCTCATTGTTGTACCATTCCCCACACAAGTTTAATAACTACTTTTGGTTATTTTTACATGCCTTAGATTTTAAGGAGGGAGGTAAATAAATATATGCTTTTAGGATTCCATGTTGAACAGTAAAGTAGGAAGTATTGTAAATCTTTGTAGATCTTAAATAATGACATAGAAAGAAAAAGAGCATTTTTTAATACTAAAATGAGAATTCAATCAATAACACTGGTAGCAGATGCTTCAAATTGTCCTTGAAACATAGTGGCATAAAATTCCCTTGGGGAAAAAATTATTTATCCAAAAGGAATTCTTTTCAAAAATATTTACATTGTTTATCCAAAATATAAAATTCATTAAAGCTTTGGAGATGAATACGATTAAAATTCATGTCATTTATTTGATTTAAGTGATTACAGTCATACTTTGATATCCATAGGGGATTGGTTTCAGGACCCTTATGGGTACCTAAATCCAGGGGTGCTCAAGTTTCTAATAAAAAATGGTGTGCTATTTGCATATAATCTACAAACATCCTTCCATATACTTTGCATCATCTTTGAATTGCTTGTAAAACCTAATAAAATGTGAAGGCTATATATAAAGTTGTTATATTATAGTTTTAAAATTTATATTATTCATTACTGTAGTATTGTTAATTTTAAAAAATATTTTTGTTCCACAGTTGTTTGAATCCATGGATGTGTGACCAACTGATTGGGAGAGCCAAATGTAAACAATTTACTACAAGTAAATATCAGTATTCTAACTTTTTTAAGAGCTTAAAGCTCTCAAAATAATCATATCTCTGAAATGGGTAATAGCACACACCAGTATGCAAAGTATCAAGTCAATCGCATATACCATGCAGATGATGGCATACATTGGTATAAAATGAACAAAGTTTGAAGAGCTATGGAATGGCAAAAATATAAAGTTAGATCGAGGTCTTATCTTAAATAGCTATGTGAACTTTAACCTGTCACTTAAACTCTAAATTTCTGTTTCTTCATCTGAAAAATGGAATATATAATATTTTCTTGAAGAATTTTTAAGAGAATGACAATAAATTTTACATATACTTTATATCTTACACATGACACATACTAAGTAATGTTGAAAACACAATTGCACTGCCAAAAGAGGTTATGTTATATTTATGTTATATTTATAATTTATGTTATATATAATATGATATCTAAAATTCTCATATAATAAAAGTAAATTTACATAAAAGTATTTACGAACTGACAGAAGTGTAAAAAATGGCAGAAAATCCTTTAAAACATTAAGAAACAATTGGTTCTCTCTGATAACACATGCAGTAAGTTTAAAGGAAATATCAACAAGAAAACCTCATCTGAGATCTTAAATAGGGCATTCATTACTCAAATGACTTTACCAATTTCTTATGGTTGATCTTCAGCCTTATAGAATCTAATACATGATTTTATCAACACTGTAAGTTAATTATTTTCATGGAGGAAGGCTCATAAAATCAAAGCTTATAAACAATTGTAAGAAATCGAATAAGCTTGAATACCAATACACTAATTTATTCTTATAATAATAATTGTTAAAGGGATTAAAAGCCTGTTGAAATTTTTAAGGGACAGTGTCTCTCAAGGTAATGCGAAAACAGAAAGAAAATCATTATTTGCCAATTACATCACTTCCAAAGTGAAATCAGTCTCAGTGACTAACTGGTATTCCCAAAGATTTTATCACCTCCATCAGTCTCCACATTAGGTATAATTTTGGATATATAATCTTAAAGATTCAAATATTCATATTACTAAGGTTTTGTCCTCTGCATGAGAATACTTGAATCAACATTACATATTTGTCTATGTGCTTCTTCTTAATTTTTAAACAATGATATAAAATTCTATTTTAATGGAAATTTTGTTTTTCAAGTCATATTATTAACAAATAAAATAAAGAATATTATTGAACAAGTGCCTTGTTGAACACTTCAAAGTGAATGTCTCTATAAGAGATATTTACATATCTCTATTCTTATCTATTAAGGGTATGAAAAAAGATAATTTACTGAGGGCCCAGGGTTCAAAAATAAAGGTAATTTATTAATGTACTCAGTAGTTATTTACTGAATGCCTGTCATGCACCATACCAGATGTTCCAATTATAGTGGTAGACAAGATGGATATAATCCCTGATTCCATTATGCTTGCAAACTAATGACTATATATCAGATCAGAATCCTCATTTCTCAGTAATGTGGAAATCTGGATAAACAAGGTCAATAAACAGAAAACAAATGAGCATAATAATACTAAGAATTCTCATGTTGAGCTGTCTCTACTGCATGGTGTGTGAACCCTCATTCACACTATTCTGATAAAAGCTACTCTTTTACTGAAAGGTGCAACTGTCTGAGAAATGTGCATCTCTCTAGCACCTATGACTATTTGATATGTTTCAAGTGTTTTATAAAGTTGTTTATATGTGCTTTTCTTTCTACAACATGATATCACATTCTACATTTCAAATATGCACATAATGAAGCAGGATCAGAGAGATAGAGTAACTTGCCTAATAGCACATAACTCATTAACTGTGAAGCCAAAAATTTATCCCAGTGTTAAGGGCTGAGTTGTGTACCCCAAAGTTCTTATGTTGAAATGCTAAGCTCTGGTACCTTGGAATGCAGTTGTATTAGGAGATAGTGCTTTCTTTCTTTCCTTTCTTTTTTTTTTTTTTTTTTTTTTTTTTTTTTTTTTTTTTTTTTTTTTTTTTTTTTTTTTTTTTTTTTTTTTTTTTTTTTTTTTTTTTTTTACTATTATTATGCTTTAAGTTCTGGAGTACATGTGCAGAATGCACAGTTTTGTTACATAAGTATACATGTGTCATGGTGGTTTGCTGCATTCATCACCTCATCATCTACATTAGGAGACAGCATTTTTAAAGAGGTAATTAAATCAAACTAGGTCATGAAAATGGGCCCTAATCTAATGTGACTGTGGTCCTTATAAGAAAAGGAAACTAGGACACAGAGAGAAACAGAGGCTAGAGCATGTGGAGACAAAGGGAAAATGCAGCCATCTATTAGCTAACAAGATAGACCTCAAAGTAAATCAACCCCATAAATACCTTGGTCTTGTACTTCTAGCCTCCTGAATTGTAAGAAAGTAAATTTCTGTTATTTAAGTCCTCCAATCTCTGAAATTTTTCATGGCAGCCCCAGCAAACTGACATAGTCAGATTGCACTGACTCCATATAAATTGCTTAAAAGCAAATTTATGAAACTTATAAGGACTTTGTAAAGAAACAGAGATAACATATAGATTATTACTCAATTGTTTCTCCACACATAAAACATATTCTATATATTGCAAATAAAACATAATTGGGTTCAAATTATAATATGTCAGGTATAACTTTTAAGAAAAGAAAATGAGTAAAATGATACTAGAAATACGGAAACTATTACCAGGGGTTATTATTTGATGATAATATGTATTTCTTTTTATCTTTAACATACTTAATCTATATGTCTATTATTTCTATTCATTTAACATTTCTTTTTAAAATACTTATTAAATACTATTTCAGCTATTTCTATCAATAATTATTGCAATCTGCTACAATAAATGAATTTTCTAGATGGTATGAGGACAAAACAGGAGGAGAACACACAGATTTATAAAGCATAATCCTTGTAAATGCATCCACGATGACTTGCTTCTCTAAATCATGGTTTAAAGTAGGTCACTTCTTTGTTATTGATTTTTTTATACTGATGGTAAATCATCCACTTCTATCGCAGTCAATCTCTTCCTATTAGAATTCCAGAATATTTCTCTCAAAGTCTATTTCAAATCAAACTTTCTTTCTTTATCTTTCTTTCTTTCTTTCTTTCTTTCTCTTTCTTTTTCTTTCTTTCCTTTTTTCTTTTCTCCTTCCTTCCTTCTTTCCTTTTCTCTTTCTTTCTTTCCCTTTTTCTTTCTTTCTTTCTTTCTCTTTTCTTTCTGCTTTCTTTTTCAGACTAAGTTTTACTTAGAGTGGAGTACAATGACTCAATCTCTGCTTACTGCAAGCTCTGCCTGCTGGGTTCAAGTGATTCTTCTGTCTCAGCCTCCCGAGTAGCTGGGATTACCAGCCTGAGCCACTGTGCCAGGCACTGATTTCTTAAGGTAAGGGGTAGGGACATTATTCAAGTTTTACTGCAAGGCCCAGATGCATAGAGACTGGTAAGACAGTGCATGCAGCCCATAGAGGGTGAGCAGAAGCAGTGTGGGGCATTGCATTACCAGGGAAGAAACTTCAAAGACCAAAAGTAGATAAATCCATGAAGATGAGAAAAAAATCTGCTCAAAAGGCTAAAATTCCAAAAGCCAGAATGCCTTTTCTCCTCCAAAGGATCACAACTCTTTGACAGCAAGGGAACAAAACTGGATGGAGAATGAGTTTGATGAATTGACAGAAGTAGGCTTCAGAAGGTAAGTAAAAACAAATTCCTCCAAGCTAAAGGAGCATGTTCTAACCCAATGCAAGGAAGCTAAGAACACTGATAAAAGGTTACAGAAAATGCTAACCAGAATAACCAGTTAAGAGAAGAAAATAAATGACCTGATGGAGCTGAAAAACACAGGACAAGAACTTTGTGAAGCATCCACAAGTATAAATAGCCAAATTGCTCAAGCAGAAGAAAGGATATCAGAGATTGAAGATCAGCTTAATGAAATAAAGCATGAAGACAAGATTAGAGAAAACAGAATGAAAAGGAATGAACAAAGCCTCCAAGAAATGTGGGACTATGTAAAAAGATCAAACCTATATTTGATTGGCATACCTGAATGTGACAGGGAGAATGCAACCAAGTTGGAAAACACTCTTCAGGATATTATCCAGGAGAACTTCCCCAGCCAGTTAGAATGGCCATCATTAAAAAATCAGGAGACAACAGATGCTGGAGAGGACGTGGAGAAATAGGAATACTTTTACACTGTTGGTCAGAGTGTAAATTAGTTCAACCATCTTGGAAGACAATGTGGCCATTCCTTAAGGATCTAGAACCAGAAATACCATTTGATTCAACGATCTCATTAATGGGTATATACCCAAAGGATTATAAATCATTCCATTATAAACACACATGCACACATTTATTTATTGCAGCACTGTTCACAATAGCAATGACTTGGAACCAACCCAAATGCCCATCGATGATACACTGGATAAAGAAAATGTGGCACATATACACCATGGAATATGATGCAGCCATAAAAAAGGATGAGTTCATGTCCTTTGCAGGGACATGGATGAAGCTGGAAACCATCATTCTCAGCAAACTAACACAGGAACAGAAAACCAGACACTGCATGTTTTAACTCATAAGTGGGAGTTGAACAATTGAGAGCATATGGGCACAGGGAGGGGAACATCACACACTAAGGCCTGTCAGGAGTTGGCAGGGGCAAGGAGATGGACAGTAGTAGGAGAAATACCTAATGTGGATGATTGGTTGATAGGTGCAGAAAACCATCATGGCACATGTGTATCTATGTAACAAACCTGCACTTTCTGCACATGTATCCCAGAACATAAAGTATAATAAAAAAATAAATAAATATTTTTTTAATTTCTACTTCAATCCACACGTTGTGTGTAACTCACTTAAGATGGTTGGAAGTGGGCTGTCCTGGTGTTGTTTTGGTGATTAAATGTCCTAAAAAACTCAGGCCTTTCATTCTGCCTTCTGTTACCCTTGGAGGTTTGTCCTTCATGATGGTAGGAGGACCATTGTATTTTCAAGCCTTGAGTCCTCACAGAATATTAGTCAACGCAGGATAGAAATGTAAAATATTACAGAGATTCCTTTCTCTTTAAGTCTCTCTTTTACCATTAAGGATACTGTTTTCCATAATTCCTCCTATTACTCTTTCTCTCTCATTCCCTTGCCACTACTGGATCACATATCAACCTTTAGAGTAATAAAGGAGAATGAATTTACCATAAGGGACTTAAACTAATCATAATCCATACCCTGGGGCTATTTGCATTGCTGTTTAAACAAAGCTGAGCCCTATAAGAAAAGTGAGCAAGACTCTTAGGAAAGCAATCAAATATCTTCAACCAAAATAACTGTCAACATCAAACACATGCCCTACTTGTTTATTCATTTAATTTCCACACAACCCTGTGAGGAAAACCTCAGTTTTATCTCTGACATTCATGTAAGTTAATTAACATGTTCACAGGCCCACAGCTAGAGATTGGTGCAGCCTGGGTTTCAATTCATTCTGAAACTTGAGCTCAAGTTCTAAATTAGGACTCTATTTATTATTTTCTAAGAGTTAGACTTGGAATTCAGACATATCTAAAGTAACAGGAAAATAGCTACACAATGAAGCAAAAATATCTCAATGACAGTTTATGAAAAGCACCACTTAAAAAATATTTTTTGCACTTAAAATTTAGCTCTAAAGAAACGTGAAGGAGGCATCATTGATGTAATTCAGAGATGAGAGCATGAAACCCAAAAAAATTAACTAATTATTAATTTGCCCCAACCTGGACTACAAATCTGATTTTCAAAATAAATTATGATTTGATACCAAATGATAAATTCTTACTAAAGACAATATATATTTTCTATTATAAATTAGGGCAAAAGGTATAGAGATTTCAAAATTACAGGGAAGAAAAAAACACTACTGCTGGCTATTAATCTCTGAAATCCTCCCTCCTCTGGGGCAATATATAATGTCTTTTGCAGCAATAGCATGACCAGATCAAGGAGTACAACAGAAGCCTCAGTTACTGAGATCTTCTGCTTTTGAACTAGAATATGAATATTTCTTTCTTACAATAGAGCAGCTGATCCAGGGCAGATGAGCAGACTTTGCCTGGATTTTCTTTTTAATACTCTCTGTGGGTACTTGCTTTGAAACTAACCTGGAGTCATGAAAGGTGTATGCTGTAGTGAGAAGAACATGATCCTTGAAATCACATGACACGGTATTTGAGGACTTGTTCCATTTCTTGACTCAGAGTAACTTGGATTGGTTATCCATCATCTGAGCCTCTCTTCCAACAGAGCTAAAGTCAAGTGTATGAGTATTAGTAGAGGGGATGGGAAAAAGAGCACCACTTCTGAGGAAGTTGCAAACATTAAAGTCCTAACCTATGTAAACTATCTGTCACATAGTAGGGACTCCATAAAATATTAGCTTCTGCTGATGCTTTTTCTCCAGTAGATGAGGTCAGCCTTCCAAGCCCTACATTTTACTCACTAGTTGCTCATTCTCTAGATTGACAAAATTGATCACATATGGTTCATGCTAATAATGCTCTCTTGTCCTTTCCTTTGTTTTCTACTTCACTCCTTCTCCAACTTATTAATATAATTTAAAGTTTTCAATATCCCCAAAATTTCTAAAAGGATAAACATGAAGATTGAATCTCTATAACTATTTTCTGAATGAAACAACTCTGCCAGGGCATTTTAGAAATTTACTAATACTTTGCAGGCAAGCTCTGCCTATTTGGTCTAGTTCTCTCTTCTAGCTCTTTCTTTTCTAGATCTAACCCTCCATTTCCTCCACTTCCTTTCTCTTATAATTCCTGCTGATGTAGCTTCAGAATCTCAAGACTGTTGGAATAATAATGATACCTCAAGTTATTTACATTTCCTATTGCTAATCTAAAGGTCATTATGAGAATTCAGTTATCTAAGTTGCTTTAATTGCATATTTAAAAACTGCAAGCCAACTTCATTTGATGTAATGCTGATTCAGAAAATAAATATTCAGCTACAATAGATATACTCAATAGATATACTTAATTTGCAATGATTTCAGTAAACTAACTCAGTAAGTAAGCATGTAATTCTAAAGATCAGAAAGAGAGAGAGAGATATACAACCCTGTCTTTCCTATAAAGATTGTTATAGAGTTCTCATAATTAATTAAAGCATATACAATGTTAACAATTTTGGGGGCATACTTTTCTACTCTTTTTAGTTTCATACAAGTGAATAATTATGAGGCCTGACATTTTATCCTGAATAAATGTTCATAACTTTCAAATAATCCTTCATTAAATTATAATATACACAAAGTATGCAAATTATAAATGTATAACTAGATATTTTTCAAAAATGGAACACAGCTGCATAACAAACACACTGATCAAGAAATAAACTTGACCACTACATTACACAGTGTTCTATCAGCTATATTAAGTGATTCATTCTTAAGATGTGAACTTTCACGATTGAGGAAGCTGGTTAACCCATCTTTGTAAGGCTTTTGTCTTCATGTCTGATGCCAAGGCTTGAAGTCCACAGGGCAGAGTGTCAGGAAGGGAAAGTGATAGAAAGTGAGTGAGGGCTATGGCAATCTGGAACTCACAGGTGTGACTGGACCCCACAGAGATGCCCCGAGGTCTGCATCCATTCTTACTCACACCAAACTTTATGCTATAATATCTTGTGGAGAAGCTGGCACCCTTTCTCCTGGAACTAACCATCCAGATGACTCAGGAGTGAGAGATACCTAATGTAGATGACGGGTTGATGGGTGCAGCAGATCACCATGGCACATGTATACCTATGTGACAAACTTGCATGTGCTTCACATGTACCTCAGAAGTTAAAGTGAAAGAAAGAAAGAAAAAAGGAAAGAAAGAAACAAACAAAGAAATAAACAAAGAAAGAAAGAAACAAAGAAAGAAAAATTTTTTAAAAAAAAGAAAGTCTGAAGAATACAGGGCAGTTGCGTTTGTGGTCCCTGACAGCAAGTAATTAAACCTGCAGATAAAGTAGAAACATGTGTGAGATATTATAATGCCTGCCTGAACTTCTGAAAGCAAAAACCAAAATGATTGTGACTTCTCTTCTGACTTCCAATGCTATGTGAAAATATTTCTGTGGTCCATCCTATCCAAAAACACACAGAGAAAGGAATTCTGAGAACCATAGTTAATCACAGCTCAGTTGACATTTTACATAGCCACCAGAACCAGTAACTTTGTTATCCTTGAGAACCACATGTGGAAAAGGCAGATAACTGGGTTGGCACAAGGCCACCCAGAGAAATGTATCTGGCAGTATATGAGTGCAGTTTTAAATTATATTTCCATAACAGTTAAATAGGATACACTTTCATATGTCATTGGCCATTCTGACATTCTATTTTCTGAAATGCCCATTCAGGGTTTTGCTTTTGTGTCTTGATCTATCACTCTTTTATGGATTTGTAGGAGCTCTTCACATATATTTGAGATAGGAGTCATATGTTGAAAAAATATGTATATGAGATAATATATATATAACATATATATATCTCAGATAGCTTTTAGTATCCTCTGGGTTGCCTATTTGTTCTCTTAATAAATGTGCATGACTTTTTGACGTATGAAAAGGAGCTCTAGGTAGAATATGAAACCAAACACTTAATTGGAAAGTAGTTCAAAATGGTGAATCCGATATATTAAGAAAATATTTTTTATCTAGATAGACACACTCAAAATTACATGCATAAGAATTTATTATAGCTTGTATAATTATATCTTTTTAAAATAATACTTTAGAATATTAATTTTAAAATGTGTTTAATATGATTATTAAGTGATTACTATAATATGCAGAGCAAAAGGGAAACCTTAAGTCTTTTTTAAAAAACTAAAAATGTGTCAGTTTGCTGAGAATGCTGGTTTCCAGAATAGAAAACCAAACACCGCATGTTCTCACTCATAAGTGGGTGTTGAACAATAAGAACACATGGACACAGGGAGGGGAACATCACACACCAGGGCCGGGGGTGGGGGGCTAGAGGAAGAATAGCAGGGAGCGGGGGGACTGGGGAGGGATAGCATTAGGAGAAAGACCTAATATACATGACGGGGTGATGGATGCAGCAAACCACCATGGCACGTGTATATCAATGTAACAAACCTGCATGATCTGCACATGCACCCCAGAACTTAAAGTATAATAAATAAATTTGTAAAAAGTTAAAATGTTTTTTGATGAAAACTGTTAGTTAACTTTATAAAATGAAAACTAATGTGAAGGAACATAACTATAAAAGAAATAGTGTCACATGGTATTAACATAATAAAACACATATTCGATGATTACTTTACATCATGGCTAAATCCCCTCTAGGTTACTGTTAGAAGAGCCAAAGTAACCTTTTTTTTTTTTTTTTTTTTTTAATTCAAATTTTTACTTCTTTTCTTGCTCATGAATTTTACATTCCTTTTCCCTCTCTTTCCCCATTCTTTCCTCATCCTTTCCCTTATTTAGGTAAAAGTATCTCAGGATTTCTAATGGCCTAAAGGAAAATCCATTACTTAAACAAGCTTCATCAGGCTCTTAGTGTAAAACTCTATTAGCTTTAACATAACACATGGCAATTTGCCCAAGGCAGTTTCCTCTAATTCAGCGCCTAGGAATACCTAGTGATTTAACTTCAGTGTTCTGAAATCACTAAAGTACGTTTTGATTCCATCAGCAGAATAGAACTGACGGCTAACAAAAGCCGTCTTTTGCCCTTTCTCGTTATTTTTCTAGTTAAAGATGAGCTTCATGATGTAATTGCCATCTCTTTGTGTTCTAATCTAGTATTTGAGGACAGCAATAAAGATGTATGTTGTTTCTTATGAATATTTTCCTAAAAAATAAGTGTTTTTAAGTATGAACCTAATATATTCCCTGAAAGATTTAAAGCCTCCTTGTTGTGGTTCATTGGTTTAGACTATATTTGCTTTAGAAAAAATATTGTCTTTCTAAAATAAAATAATACTAAAATATCAATCCACATTGAAACTAGTAGGGAAATTGATATCAAAATTGTTCTCGCAAAGGAGAGGGCTCTATCCATCAACAAAATTTATCTGTCAATATTTCCACTTGCATGACCAACAACATCCAAATGACTTGGATAACAAAATGTGTAATTAAATGTTTGATCTGATAAATTCCACTATCTACTCAAGTTATCCAGAGTCTGGTTGGGTCACTGCTGCATAAGCCAACACAAATACTGCTGCTGTAAGTTGGGACGCCACTTATAACTTGGGTACAATTTGGCTACATTGTTTGCTTCATAAAGTATTACGTGACCCAAGAAACTGTCAATTAATATATGCTACACCAATATATAGCTCAGTTGCAGAATGCCACAAAGCTTCAAAAAAGTAGACACTTCCCAGCCCTAAAAAACACACAACCACTCAGCACAACCCAGCCCAATCCCCTTGAGCCTTCTCACGTTCCCACGACACTTTCTTAGCATCATCGCATCCACACTCACATTTGTCACTGTCAGAAGAGCAAAGGAATCTCTATTGTACTTTGCAGGTGACAGCAATCTGCTTCTCATTACACCTAGGTAACTGTATTAACATCAGAACACCGTAATCCCTACCTACACTTCAATCTTTTCAGCAGCATCTATCCTGAGAGGTCCAAAGATATTTGAGATATAAGAAACACCAAGTGTTTTTTCTACTCTTTCCATACCACTCCCCACTCAACATAGTACTTCACCTCCAACAGTAGATGAGTGAGTTTTGTTTTTGCTCTTTCTACATATGAATCAATTTTCCAGCAGAGACCAACTGGATGTTTTACAATTTAATTCTATTCTGACATTATCTACCACTGTCTGCATGCATTTAGAGTCAAATCTGACAGGTTATGGGCTCAGTCTTAGTCTGCAAAGACTGCCTCTATTTGAGCTACCAGTTGTAAGTCCCAGGTTGTGACTCGTACTTCTGATAAAATTCTGGCTATAAATTAGGGGTTTCCATAACCCCTTCCTTGGATATGATTAATTTGCTAGAGCACCTCTCAGAACTCAATGAATCACATTATTTATATTTACCTATTTATTATAAAGCATAATATTAATACACTATACAGATGAACACCCAGATGAAAAAGATGCATAGGGTGAGGCATAAGAGAAAAGGCTCAAAGTTTCCATTCCCTCCTCGGGCGCACCCCCTCCAGGCACCATTGTGTGTGCAGCAGTTCAGATGCCCTTTCCCAACCCAATCTTTTTCAGTTTATATGGAGGCTTTATTTCATAGGCATGATTGATTAAATCACTGGCCACCCTCTCCTCCCTGAAGTTTAGGAGTGGCAGTGAAAGTCCCAACCCTCTAATCACATGGTTAGTTCCCCTAGAAATCAAACCCCACCTTAGGCTATCCAGTAATCTGTAAAGAGTAGCCTCATTAGAACAACAGATGCTTCTATCATCCTCCAGGAAACTCCAAGGAATTTAGGAGCTGTTTGCCAGGAAATGGTGATGAAGATCACATATACATGTTCTTATAAAAATCATAATATTACAAATAGTAATAAGTAAAGATTGTCAATCATGAACCAAACGATAACTCCAACTTGCTGCCAGTCAGTTCAGAGATAAATGGGTGCTAAGTCTCTGGATTATTCAGTGTAGTCTTTAAGCAGGGCCTAACATTAATGAGCATCTAATTTGTCTTCTCCAGATAAAATAAGTCATGTGTGGTCTCTCCCAGTATAAGCTGTTTGTTGTTGCTGCATGTGAGACAAAAATACCAAACCATATTGTTACTTTTTGTAGATACTCTTTCAAGTGAAGAGCTATTACTTTTCTCCCTGGCATCGTAACCCATTTTTGAATTCTGTTCCCTTGTCTACCATATTCCCCCTGTTTCATATTCTAATAATTTTAATCCATATCTTTCTTTCTCCAGTAGAATATACTGGTTCAGAAACACTGGCTACCATTGAACCAGCAATAAATTGTTATACCAGGACTTCTTCCTTCACCCACTTTCCATATTTTGTAGGATTTGAGAGGGAGAGATTACAAGAATGTCCCTGAAACTTGGTAATGGGATCACATTTATGATTAGCCTCAATCTAGCAATAAAGAATGAGGTTCAATTCACTTCCAAGGCTCTATTTGTACTATATGCAGTCTAACCCAGCGTTGCCGCTGTCATGGCTATACAGTGATGCCTGCTGATAATTGCACCAGAAAGCAACTCTCTTGCCCTGCAATAAACTAGATAGAAGAAAATGAAAGAAAAAAAATCTGAGATAAGGAAAATATAGACATGGAGAGTTCTGTCATCTCCCACCCCATCATTTCTCTCTCATGGAGCTCCCCTAGAGCACCTCTCATATCAACCTAAGACATACTGATTTTCTTTGGCATTCTTTTAAGCTCCTTTCTTCTTCTATTTTACATAATATCTTTTATTTGCACATTCCAACTTTTAGAAGACCACTGCTACATTATTAATATGTTGAATGTGATATATCCTGATGCATATATCTTGTCCTTTATTTTTACGATAGTTTGTTGCTGTTACTAGTATCAAGGAAAAAACCTGTCAGTCTATAAGTAAAGCCATTCACAGAGAGACAAAACTGTCATCTTTAACAAAGTGGAATAAGAACTACTTTGCAGAAGTTCTATAGGCTTAAATAAATGATGCCACACTGAAATCCAGGAACAAAGAACACCAGAAAGACTAAATATGTTAGTAAACATAAATGATCTATGTTCAAGATCAGTGGCTCTTAATCACAGATGAAGGCAATTTTTCCCCCTCTTCATAGAGGGTATATGGAGTGTTTGGAAACATTATTGTTATTGCTATGGCTGGATGAGGATGGGATTGGCTACTTTTATCTAATTGGGAAGAGACCAGGAATGGGGTTGAACATACTACAATGTACGGGATGCTTCTCCCCCACATCAAAGAAGCATCCAATACAAAATGTCAATAGTGACAAGGTTGAGAAACTCTAGTCTCTCTTAATGTATGTCTCCTTAAAGAATATTAGCTGTTTATAGCAAAGCAAAAAATGTGTATTATATAGCATTTGCAAAAATAGGAATACAAAAATAAATACACAACAGTTCGAACTGCAGTAAGTAGTAATAGACTGTTATAAAATTATTAAAAATGATGAAGTGATATAATTGTTGGAATATAAACCAAATGAATTACAGATGCATACTGAAATCCCTAAAGGACACATCATAAAATAACAAAAGTAAGCTTAGCTAAAAAGTTATCAGAGGAGATAAAATAGAACAATGACAATATTTAATTCAACTTTCAAAAGGCAGCAAATAAATAATAAAACAGAGCAAATGAGAAACGTAGAAATTAAATATCAAAAAATGAACTTAAATCCAAATATGTCAATAACTTCTTGAATATAAATATACTACAAATCTCACTAAAAGGCAAATATTATAAGAACTGGTAAAAATGTAAGACTTTATACATTATTCTCCCCTTTCCCCTCAAAAATTACAATTGATACCTAAAGACACAAATAAATTCAAAGTAATACAAAAAAATACATGCAAAAACTATAGGTAAGAATGCTGTTGTGACTATATTAATATTAGAGAAAGCAGATTTTCAAGACAAGAAAAATACTAGAGATTTTAAACGTATATTTCATACCATGAAAGATCAATTGATAAAGAGAATAAAAATACTGTATGTTTATACACTCAATAACAAAGCTCCCAAGTAGATGAAGCTAAATTGACAAACTTTAACACTCTCTCTCTGTAATGTGTTGTAACAGTAGACACGAATTGGGCAAGGATGTGGAAAATTTGAAGAACGCCATTAACCAACTTGACTTAATGAATATGTAAAAAACACTATACCAAACAAAGGAAGAATATACATCCTTCTGAAGTGGAAGAAAAGTTAGGAGATATAGAAAAATAATAGCAGAGAACTAGAGAAAAATGGAAATAATGCTTTGCTATGAAAATCCAGGTCATGAGAATTTTAAATATTCTCCTCATAAATATACATCTTTCAAGTCTGTTGAAAGAATAAAAATAAAGTATTGAAATCATATGAAGGAATTGTATTGAAAAAGCTTGATGTCATTAAAATATGGCACAAAGTGCACTGATATAAGTGTATATAAGAACAGATTTGAGATATTTAGAAAATGTTTAGAGGAGTTACTATAAGTGTATATTAATACATTAGCAAAAATTTATTTTTATGGTTTTGAACAATGAAGACTGAGTCCTGTAAATTTTTGGCAAGAGAAACTAGCGTTGGTTTCATGTTAAATGAAACTCAGTTCTAGAGAATATAAATGGCTTGAACAAGGTCAGGAAGCTAATCTAGGACAGAGCAAAAAATCATATGTAAATGTTCAAAATGACTAACCTCTTTTATGTTGGGCAAAGAACTGTGTAAATTTTCTGAGCATGCATGACTGATTTTCAGTCTGTTGGAATAGCATGTTGATCATCATTAATTAATAATTTATAATAATTTCAATATTATAATTCATAATAATAATCCATAGTCCATAATAACAGAAAGAATATGGTGAGCTTGATCTAAAGTTTCATATAGAGGCATATTTTTTAAAAATATGACCTGGTACGGTAGCTCATGCCTGTAATTCCAACATGTCGGAAGGCTGAGACAGAAGGATTGCTTGAGCCCAGTAGTTTGAGAATAACCTGGGCAGTATGGTGAGATCCCATCTCTAAAAATATTTAAAAAATAGTCAAGCACAGTGGCACATGACTGTGGTCCCATTCGCTCATGAGACTGGCAGGAGGATCGCTTGAGCCAGGAAGTGGAGGCTACAGTGAGTTGTGTTCACACATCTGTACTCCAGCCTGAGTAACAGAGTAAGAACCTGTCTCAAAAAAAAAAAAAAAAAAAACACACACTCACAAGAAAACAACAAAATTGGATACACATATTATGAATAGATATGCAATATGCATAAATTTACCAATTAATTAATGAGTCTCATTTTTAAATCAAATTTATATAATATGATCATGCTTCTTTGTATTGTCCCAGGCCTTTGAATATAAAATAATTATATATTACTTTGAAATATTTTGCTAAACAAGACTGTAATTATTTTTCTTAATAAGAGGTCTTAGATGTGCTAAGTGTTTATTGACAGAATGAATGTGTTTTTATCAATATTCATCTTGAAATTTAGAATGTATAATTCTATTAGGGCCAACCATCATTTCAGTCATTGTGACATTGTATTTTAAGAACATATTAGTTTACATATTTAGTTTATTTTGAAAAATTGCATAAAATATCAGAAAAACTGAAATAAACTCTCTAAATATAACTGTTAAAAAAGAAATTACCACAAAGTATGCAATTATTAATTACATTATAGCCATGAAAAATTAAATTAGTTTCTCTGCAGTATTAAATTTTCCACTTTTTGATATCAGAGATAAACAAGATTTTAAGCTTAGTGTTAATAAGACAAAAGACCTTTTTGAAGTCTTTTTTTTTTTTTTTTTTTTTTGAGACAGAGTTTCGCTCTTGTTACCCAGGCTGGAGTGCAATGGCACGATCTCGGCTCACCGCAACCTCCGCCTCCCAGGTTCAAGCAATTCTCCTGCCTCAGCCTCCCGAGTAGCTGGGACTACAGGCACGTGCCACCATGCCCAGCTAATTTTTGTATTTTTAGTAGAGACGGGGTTTCACCATGTTGACCAGGATGGTCTCGATCTCTTGACCTCGTGATCCACCCGCCTCGGCCTCCCAAA
>PVKV010012569.1:0-65074 GCA_004027835.1 Alouatta palliata | reverse complement strand
GTCATTGGTAGCTTGATAGGGATAGCATTGAATCTGTAAATTACTTTGGGCAGTATGGCCATTTTCATGATATTGATTCTTCCTAGCCATGAACATGGAATGTTTCTCCATCTGTTTGTGTCCTCTCTTATTTCATTGAGCAGTGGTTTGTAGTTCTCCTTGAAGAGATCCTTTACGTTCCTTGTTAGTTGTATTCCTAGGTATTTTATTCTCTTTGTAGCAATTGAGAATGGCAGTTGGTTCTTGATTTGGCTGTCTTTAAGTCTGTTATTGGTGTATAGGAATGCTTGTGATTTTTGCACATTGCTCAAAATGATAAAAGCTATTTACGACAAACCAACAGCCAATATCATACTGAATGGGCAAAAACTAGAAGCATTCCCTTTGAAATCTGGCAGTAGACAAGGATGTCCTCTCTCACCACTCCTACTCAATATAGTACTCCAAGTTCTAGCCAGAGCAATCAGGCAAGAAAAAGAAAGAAAGGGTATTCAAATAGGAAAGGAGGAAGTCAAATTGTCTCTATTTGCAGACATGATTGTATATCTAGAAGACCCCATCGTCTCAGCCCAAAATCTCCTGAAACTGATAAGCAACTTCAGCAAAGTCTCAAAGTTATTTTTCATTTTACAAATAGGGTGTCAGGACACCATCTGAAATCCCCCAAGGCAGTGACTGCCTTGGCCATGATCTGATAGCAGCTAGCTGTGCAAATAGATGGAGTAAAGGGAGTCCTGAGCCATCTTTCAGAGCTGTACCAGGCTCTGTGTCAGGACACTAAATATTGCTGCAAAGGATGAATTCAGATTTTCTTGTGCAATTGTAAACACAAAGGAAGGGTCTGCTTGGGGACATGTAGGATCATGTTTCCATTTGCAATGATAGTCTTTTGTAGGCTTTCTGCTGTGGAAGTCAGAGAGGGGGAAAAACAGTGAAACTTCAGTATTTAGAATTAATACCAATTTTTATGTGGCACGAGACCAATTTGCAAATGAGACATTTGATATGTTTTTAAAGAAGCACACAGGGATAAAGCAGTGTCAAGAGCAAGAGCATTTGAGAGGCCCACCTTTAGAAAGAAAGCAGAAAGATGACCACTGCTTAATACAGCAGCCTAAACACCTACAGGATTAGTAAAGCTGTAGAAAAGTTCAAGTATGTTGTGTATTCAGAGATAATGAACACATGACCCATGAGGTTAATAGAGTCTGTCCCAAACCAGATACATCAGAAACTGGAACCCCAAATAGGCAAAACCTTTGAAGGCTTGGAATGTCTTTCTGACCATGAGTCCAATATCTTGAGTGATGAATTAAAACAAGATCTTTGCTTTTTCAAGGAAAATAGGTAAAATGATACTTAGGACAGTAAACAACTTGTGGTTGAAATGTGTTTCAATGACTCCAGAGGAAGACTCCAACAAATCCTGAAACCCAAGGGAATGTAAATGTCAGAATTTGAAGCCTATTGTTCAACACTCGCCTATGAGTGAGAACGTGTGGTGTTTGATTTTCTGTTCTTGTGTCAGTTTGCTGAGAATGTGGTTTCCAGGTTCATCCATGTCCCTACAAAGGACATGAACTCATCGTTTTTGATGGCTGCATAATATTCCATGGTGTATGTGTGCCACATTTTCCCTGTCCAGTCTATCATCAATGGGCATTTGAGTTGGTTCCAGGATTTTGCTATTGTAAACTGTGCTGCAATGAACATTCATGTGCATGTGTCCTTATAGTAGAACGATTTACAATCCTTTGGATATATATTCAGTAATGAGATTACTGGGTCAAATGGAATTTCTATTTCTAGGTCCTTGAGGAATCACCACACTGTCTTCCACAATGGTTGAACTAATTTACACTCCCACCAACAGTGTAAAAGTGTTCCTATTTCTCCACATCCTCTCCAGCATCTGTTGTCTCCAGACTTTTTAATGATCGCCATTCTAACTGGTGTGAGATGGTATCTCAATGTAGTTTTGATTTGTATTTCTCTAATGACCAGTGATGATGAGCATTTTTTCATATGTTTGTTGGCCTCATGTATGTCTTCTTTTGTAAAGTGTCTGTTCATATCCTTCACCCACTTTTGAATGGGCTTGTTTTTTTCTTGTAAATCTGTTTTAGTTCTTTGTAGATTCTGGATATCAGCCCTTTGTCAGATGGGTAGACTGCAAAAATTTTTTCCCATTCTGTTGGTTGCTGATTCACTCTCATGACTGTTTCTTTTGCTGTGCAGAAGCTGTGGAGTTTGATTAGGTCCCATTTGTCTATTTTGGCTTTTGTTGCCAATGCTTTGGTGTTTTGGTCATGAAGTCCTTGTCTACACCTATGTCCTGAATGGTTTTGCCTAGATTTTCTTCTAGGGTTTTTATGGTGTTAGGTCTTATGTTTAAGTCTTTAGTCCATCTGGAGTTAATTTGAGTGTAAGGTGTCAGGAAGGGGTCCAGTTTCTGCTTTCTGCACATGGCTAGCCAGTTTTCCCAACACCATTTATTAAACAGGGACTCCTTTCCCCATTGCTTGTTTTTGTCAGGTGGGTGTTGAACAATGAGAACACATGGACACAGGGAGGGGAGCATCACACGCTGGGGTCTGTCGGTGGGAAATAGGGGAGGGACAGTGGGGGATGGGGAGTTGGGGAGAGATAGCATGGGGAGAAATGCCAGATACAGGTGATGGGGAGGAAGGCAGCAAATCATACTGCCATGTGTGTACCTTTGCAACAATCTTGCATGTTCTTCACATGACTCCAAAACCTAAAATGCAATTTAAAAAAAAAAAGCTGAAAAATTCCAAAAAAAAAAAAAAAAGTAGCAGTGGTGTTATATCCAGTAGCAGCACATACCCCCTGCTCTGCCTATTTTGCTGCACCATATCTTTCCTGCTTTAATATGAATAGTTACTTACTTGATAGGAGGCAGCCTAGATGTCCCTGGTGTCTGGTGATGCCCATAACATGAGCTATCCTGAGGGGAAGAACATGGATGTGCCTTTCTCCCCCTCGGCCTTGCATGTCGTGCTACTGATCTGGGGTTTGCAAAAAATGAAACATAGGCCAGGACTGGTGGCTCATGCCTGTAATCCCAGCACTTTGGGAGGCCAAGGCAGGTGGATCACTTGAGGTCCGGCCTGACCAACATACACACAGATTGTGGCAGGTCAAGGACTGGAATTGTTCCCTCATTTCCACCCTAGTATTTCTCCTATGGTAATTTTCAGGCATTCTATAAAAATCCTGGGATGTCTTAGATATTCTGTAAGATGTAAAATGGCTGAACCTCTGTCCAGTATTACCTCTCTTTCCATGACAATTTTCTGAATCACACAGTTCTTAATTTCACAGGTCTTGACTACCCACCTTATTTTTTGAGAACAAGTGACTTTTTTTTCTTTTGACATGGAGTCTCACTCTGTCACTCCTGCTGGAATGCAATGGTGCAGTCTCAGCTCACTGCAACCTCCACCTCCAGAGTTCAAGTGATTCTCCCGCCTCAGCCTCCCAAGTAACTGGGACTATAGGCACATGCCACCATGCCCGGCTAATTTTTTGTACTTTTAGTAGAGGTAGGTTTCACCATGTTGGCCTGGCAGGTCTCAAACTCCTGAGCTCAAGTGATCCGCCCACCTTGGCCTCCCAAAGTGCTGGGATTGCAGGCATGAGCCACCGTGCCCAGCCAACAAAGGACTTTTTATAAGAGCAGTTACTCTTCAAGGTTGACTTTGTATTCCCATTGGTGTTGAAGATAATTTCTGACAGTAAGTTCCAAACATGATGTGTGCATTCAGAATGACCCTGGCCTATGGTGCCCCCTCTGGATGAACAAATTAGAAAAAGACACCTCCTCTGGAGTGACGCAGTCCTGTGGGTTCAGGACTGGCCAAGCAGATGCCTCCATTGAGTGAGGGTAAGAGGTGGCCATTTCTCCAGATGCAGCCCTGAGCTAGGCTCTCCAGCTCAGCAAGCAGAGCTTTGGCTGGTTCTCTGCTCCGTCTTCCCCCTTAGCCACAGGCACAGCCATTCAGCACACAAGCTGCACAACCAGAGGTGGGGCCCCGAGCAATGGTAGCACTGCTAGAGAATGCTTACTACCACCTCCACCCACACGGCTTTCTAGGTGATAACTCTTGTCATTCCTGGCCTCTAACCCCGTGGTAATAGGAACCTGAATAACTTAAGCTTCTTCATATTTGAAAAAGAACGTGAATACAACAGTGAGACTGTATATCAAATGTTGCAACCTGGCCAGAAGGAATCGGCAAGGAGGAAGCATTGCAGGATGACTGCTGGGAGCCAGGGTGTGCGTGGTTGAGGGTGCAGGCTCAGGAGTCGTGGCCTAATCATCTCACTTCTGACATTCTTAGTGAGGTATCTTTGGCAAGTTGCTTAACCTCATGTGTCTCAGTTTTCTCACCTATAAAATTAGGATAATAATACCTTATCTTATAAGAGACCCAAATTTGTACTGGATACATTGTTTTTAAGATGTGCTGACTTCATTTCTCAGAATCCTTTCATGAGAATGCCTTATAACTTAATACCATCATCCACAGCCCCCTCCATGTCTTCAGGCTCTTCTGTGACTATGTTTTTCTCTTCATCTTCCTCCTTTGCTGGAAACCTGACTCTCCCCTGATGATGCTGTGGTCCCTGTGGTTCTCTCGAGTGGGGACTGTTCTCTCTCTCAGCTTCTCTATACTCCTTGTTTCAGAGGTAGAGTAGGTGTCTCCTTTGCTCATCAGTGTGACTTTCAGATCAGATCATGTTCCCTGCCTTCTCCTAAAGCTTTGTACTTTGACTCTCATGTCCTCAGAGAGGCCCTCCCACCACTTCCAATTGTGTCAGTCTACTAACCCCTGGCTACTCATTTGAATAGCTGAGTTCCGGCCTCCCTTTCGCTCTCTCCAGCATTATACTTGTCATAATTCCTGGTAACTACAGTATCCACACTGGCAATCCTTTTAGGATCTGGTCCTTGGTGCCTTAGCCTCCTCTTTTTCAATAATCTTGTTCTCCTCCTTATCTTAACTGCTGATTATCATATCCTAAAAAGCCGGCAGCTGATCCACAATCACACGTTCTAACATCTTTCTCCAACTACCGCCTCCTGTCCTAGGTCCCTTCTGCTAATGTACCAATCTTACAGCCCTGCAACCTCACTGCCTTTCAGTCCTTTGACCCTCCTGCCTCTCCGCTATCTCTAACCCCCTCTAGTCTCCATTTCTCTAATTGCCTGTCTTCAACCCAGGGTCAGTCATTCCATACATTTCTAAGCCCAAACCCCTTTTGCACCTCTCTGATGCCTTTGGCTGAACCACAACCTGGGTCAATATGCCTCTCTGCCAGGCTGTGCTTGTCTCTGCACAGCTGACAGTGGCTGGAGGAAGGCATGCAACCATGCTGACTGCTCTCTCCCTCAGCTGGTGACTGGGTTTTTTAATGTCAGCAGCCCAAAGATAGCTTCTACCAGCTCCAGGAGCCTGTGTCTGTACCATAATCCGCATTTTCTCTCCATGTCCTCTGGCGGACAGTCCATGCTCCACGTTAAGGCACCTTCCCACAAGGCTGACTCCCGTAAGCAAGGCCTTTGAGCACGCCGTGTCCTCTGCCTGGAACCCTCTTTCCCCTAGATGTCTGCGTGGCTCTCTCCCTCCCATCCAACATGTTTTTACTCAAATGCCACGTTCCGAGTGAGATCCTCTGTGACCTCCTCTCTACAGTGTCCCATATACACATGCACACACGTGACACTTCCTACTCTTTATTTTTCTCCTTATTCCCTAACGTACTCAAGAGTTTGTCACTGTCTACCATATGACATAATTTGCTTAGAAATGCTTATTGTCCTCCTCTAGAATATAAGCTCCATGGGGAAGGACCATTGGTCTGTTTTGTTGATGTCCATTTCTCCAATGCCATGACAGTGTCTAGCACAGAGAAGATGTACAGTAAGTGGGCACTGGATGAAACAAAGGAATGAAAAAGTTATTGCATACATGAAAGCAGCAGAACACAGAAAAGAAATGTCTGTACATTTTTACCCATGCTGATGTGCTCTTTCTCTCTTTCTCCCTCTCTCCCAACCTAGATAATGGATAAACTATTCGATGGCATATTTACAAGTGGTCCTCCGTACTACCGGAATGTTACAGGATGTACTGGTTACTATAGCATTTTACAGTGCATGGTAATGACAACGTTTTTAAAATCGTAATAATGTTTGCTTAAAACTTTTGGCAAAACCAGAGTTCTTTGATGTGGGAAATACTATAGATGACTTTGTGCTAGACCAACATGTCCAAACTGTACTGCATGTTGAGGTCTTCTAACCCGTAGGATCTTTTCCTCACCAGTGTTGTATATGTTACACACTGAGAATGTATGATGTTTCAGATAACTCGAAACAACTTCTGATTCACATGATTTTCCCCCAGTAGAGCTTGTTATAGAGGCTCTTTTGTGAAGGACATAGACTGGGATTGGAGTTCTGGGTCTCGGGTCCCAGAGCTTCAGATCTGTTTATGAGTCTCTGGAAAATGCCCACCTTCTTTGTTCTGTACTTAAGACGCCTGGAAAATCAAAACTGCCAAAGCCTTAATGAAAATATTTGCTTTGTCTTACTTTTAACTTAAGATGTTTAATGCACTTAGTATGGCCCTTACTGGAATGTTCTGGAATGTTCTGGAAAGCCTTCTGGAATGTCTCAAAGTATTCAAGTAGTTTGTCTCATAAAAGTAGGCCAAAGTTGGTATCATTTGTTAGTCAAAACAGAAGGAGCCAAAATAGGTGTTTGAATTTGTATAATCTTTGTCTAATGCTTATGACAATGCGTTTTGTTTTTAAAATCTCCTTATTTATGAACTAGTTCGTGAATAAAGTATAAAGTTAGTTTCAGTGGAATTCGCCAATGCTGCAGTTTCGGATTTGATTCTACCAAGACAAAAACATATGTATGGTAGACAAAAAAAAATTTGTGATTACGTCTTTTCTTCTTTACAAAGTAATATGTTCACAGTTAGCAAAAACTGTTGATGAAGCACAAAGTTGTCAAACTCAAACCGCCTTAACAGTTTTTAAATATTTATATAACTTGTTTTTTTTTTTTTTTTAAAGCATTTACTCCTTCCTTTCTTTCAGTATAATGGTCATTACAGAGACTTTAATGCAGTTAAAAAAAACAAGTCTCACGTACAACTTGTCTTCTGTCTTGTGTGCTTCATAAAGTATCATCTCTTTTTACATTTGACATATTTTTCCCTTAAATTATAGTCAATCCAATTTCATGTGTGTGTGGTTTTCATAAGCAGCAGAACACAGAAAAGAAATTCTTAGCTTTAAATCCAGCATGCCACACCCTGGCCCTTGGGTTCCATTTGACCTTCTTTCCAAAGAGCCACCAACAAAGAGTAAACTGATTTTAATAAACTCACCTCTTGTTTTCTCTCTCTTTGCCTCTAGAGGAGTTGGTAATGGGAGTCACACATTGCAAAAGATTAGTTTCTGCAAAAGAAAATCCTGTGTTGCAAATCGTGTATTTGCTCTAAGAGTATCACATCATTCAGATTTGTCGTTAGTAAAAAGATTCCACCTAAATTACCTCAGTACCTCCAAGAGTTAAAATTGCAAGAACGGCGACAATAGTCCCATCACATTTGTTCATGTTGGATGTTATGAGAAATTCACAGCTTTCCCAATGTTTGTTTCCTGCCACCAATCATGTTCCCTTATGTCTTTCCAATGCCCCCTTCTGCCAGGAACTTGAGGACCAGCATTACTATGAGAAATTTTTGTCATTCCCAGAAGTGAGAAAATCCATCCATGTGGGAAATCGGACTTTTAATGATGGAACTATAGTTCGGAAGTACTTGCAAGAAGATACATTACAGTCAGTAAAGCCATGGTTAACTGAAATCATGAATAATTATAAGGTAAGAAAGCTACTTCAGTTACTATCTATTTTAGGAACTTTCAGATTACCAGAGCGGAGGTGATTTGTAATTTGACTCCTGCCTTTTTTTTTTTTTTTTTTAATGTGACACTAACATAAATAAAAACCCCTTCTTTGTTTGATTTCTTTAAATTCAAAGTTTTATATTGTTCCTTTTAATTTAACCACGTTTGGCCAGGCGCAGTGGCTCACGACTGTAATCTCAGAGCTTTGGGAGGCTGAGGTGAGTGGATCACCTGAGGTCAAGAGTTTGAGAGCAGCCTGGCCAACATGGTGAAACCCCCTCTCTACTAAAAATACTAAAGTTAGCTGGGCATGCTGGTGTGTGCCTGTAATCCCAGCTACTCAGGAGACTGAGTCATGAGAATCACTTGAACCCAAAAGGCAGAGGTTGCCGTGAACCAAGATCAAACCATTGTACTCCAGCCTGGGCAACAGAGCAAAAATTCCATCTCCAAAAAAAAAAAAAAAAGAATAAATAAGTAAAAATAAATAACTACTTTCCCTGATCATTCCTTAATCAAATGCGCTTTGGCACATGCAACTTCTCATCCTTTCTTGAGAGAGGAAGAGTGGCAGAGGCAAAAAGATAACTGGCTGGTGTAAGAGCCATATTTCACTTATGTATTGCTTTATTATACTAACCCCAGTGACATCAGGGATAAATGAAACCAACTGGTTATTCCAAAAATGCATTTTGCTTAGTGATTGTATTCATTTACTTTAACCACAGTGTTTTCAGTCTCTCCTTTGGTGCTAGGCTGTGAGGTTGATATGATGAATGAGAAAGGGTCCCTGTATGTCAACTCAAGCCACTATGCTGTCTGGTTGAAACACTCTGCCTTATTTGCTTCTGGAGGTGCCAGTGGAAAGTGAGGTCACAGAAAAGGAGCCCTGGAGGTTCATGCAAAGAAGGCATGGGCCCTAGAACTCCCACTGGGAGGGAAGACACCAAGAGCAAGTGACATGGGGAAAGTCATCCTCTGTATTATTTCTGTCCTGGTACTACTCTCTCAGTTCCTCCTCTAGTCCTCCAGGGCTGTTAGCCTTTACCTGAGGGATAGTCTCTGGGGCAACTCTGAAGGATGCCTGTACTAATGACTGGGGAGACCACCGCTGAGTGATCAACTTCCTTCCTATATCCCATTTTGGATGAACAAAAAACAGGGCAGTCAGCAGCCCATAGGATTTTTGTATGAATTAGAAAGAAGGCATCCTCTCCTCAAGATACTTGATTTCCATCTTTCAGAAATTGTCCTGATATACTGCTTTAGTTAAAACCAGAGTCTTTACTGCCATTTGCTGGCGTGATGAATATGCATTTCTACAATGTCTATGTTAGGAATGGTGTCTGTTAGTATTGTTCAGTGCACAATCTGCAATACCACCCCCCCCCCGGCCAATCCACCCTAACTAGACTGTGGTTTAGAATATGTCAGACCTAGAAGGCCCATTTTCGGGTCCTGCTCCTAGTACAGTGTTGGACGTGTAACCATGGTTGACAACAGTCTAAGACCAGTGGTATGCCAAGCCTACAAACGCATTATAAACCTGCAAAACTTGATGAAATACTTGCTTTCTAGGAAAGAAAGGGTCTAACGAGGTCAGGCCAGCATTTCAGCTATGCTTGTGTTTGGTTTTCTTGGGGACATGGAGTGGCACTTAATGCTTGCTGCTTTAAGCCTTCTCAGAACACCTCCAGATGCTGCTTATCCTCTTCTCTGAGCTCTCAGAATGCATTGTCTCTACCCTTATACTTGTACATGACACACTCTAACGTGCAGACTCTCAGTCTGTTACCCATGCCACCACCAGCCTGGACCAGATGTCAGGAATGAACTAATGAATGAATGATTAGTGCTATATCAAAAATGTATCTATAAACCTGTCCACAATTCATTAGGTACTTATTATTCACAAATTTATTAAACCAAAAAGAGGTTAGCATTCATATCTTAAAGATAATGTTCTATAATATAACACTAAGGAATAGAAAGAGGGTTTTTTTGAGGGGGGAGCAGATAAGGAAGTTCAATATGCATTATTTGTTCCCTTAGGAGATATATTTTCTCACTGCACAAATTTAACTAGAATATGATTCCTTTCTTAGCCATGTGAGGATAGGGTGGGACAAACAGCTTACTTGATGACATAAACTCTCCTTACATTTTGATTGAAAAAGGAGAATATATCGATTAGAGGTGATCCTGCATTTTGATACTTAAACATCTCTGTCCCTCTTGCCCATGTAACCTAAACCTACCACTATAAGTTCCAATAAAATCAGAATGCAGTATTTTCTAAACTTTCCTTTTTTTCTGAGACACAGTTTGACTGTGTCTCCTAGGCTGGAGTGCAGTGGCACAGTCCTGGCTCACTACAACCTCTGCCTCCCAGGTTCAAGCGATTCTCCCGCCTCAGCCTCCCAAGTAGCTGAGAATACAGGCACATGCCATCATGCCTCACTGTTTGTTTGTTTTTTTGTTTTGTTTTGTTTTGTTTTTGTATTTTTAGTAGAGACAGAGTTTCACCATGTTTTACCCAGGCTGGTTTCAAACTCCTGACCTCAGGCGATCTGCCCGCTTCGGCCTCCCAAAGTGCTTGGGATTACAGGCGTAAGCCACTGCACCCAGCATAAACTTTTCAACTCTGAATTAGTTGCCAGAAAAAGAGAAGAGTTTAGTGGTACAGATAAACCATATTTCCGTAAAGAAAGAGAACAAAATATGCCATCAGTCTAATGCAAACCAAAAAGTGGCTGCCCCTAGAGCAGACAGCATGTTCATTCACGCAGCTGGCAAAGCCCTAAGGATAGCGATTATCTTTGGCTTGTCTGTTAATGATGTTGAACCTCAATGTATATGTAATGGAATCAGAACAATGTAGGTTGGCTTAAAACATTAGTACCATTAAAGTCATATTTATGTAAGACTCGGTACTAATTTGTCATAGAAAATAGCCTGCCTGTTTCTACTCATAAGAACATAGAGGTCTTTTTCCAATACTAGATTGGTTTTAGCCAATGTGGAGCATCTCTGCTGGTTGGAGGAAGACCTTTTCGGGTTTCTGGAATTATGTTGTCATGTAGTTTCTGTATAAAAATTAGCTTCTTTGTAAACTACATTAGTTTCTCTGTAAACTACATGAAACATAGTCCTCTTATAATGATGTAAGGGAGATGCATACTCAAAAGTCATTTTCCTTTCAGTAATTTCAGATATTTGGGTGGTACGTTGCAATATCATATTGGCAGCTTCCAAAATAACCAGAACGAGGAAGAATCTGTTGGGCTATTTGAATTCTTCATGACTGAATGAGGTCAAAACGTGATCAGGACTTTCAGGAATTAGCTGGTTAATAGACTGTGGTGATTATGAACATGTTCTTAAATTGCACATTGTGAGTTAGAGTTCTGGTCACACCACTCACTGGCTATGCTTCTTTGGGAAACAAAACTTAAACTTTCTGTGCTTTGGCTTCCTTGTCTATAAAACAGGAATAAAAACAGTATTTATGTGTGAGTTTCTGTGAGGTTTAAATGAGATTCTTTATGTAAACACACTTAGAAGAGTGCCTGGTGGTTAAAAGGTGTTAGTAGAAGTCTTTAAGATCTTGCTACAATCAAAAGTTATACAAGAAACCCTGGAAAACACAAAAATGAAAAAGAATTGACAGGCTTCCAGTTTCCACTACAGTGCGTAAGGAGCTTAGAAGTCTCCACTGCATTTTAACGACAGTAAAAAGCCAAACACACTGAAAATCAATGAAAAACTCTTTTTATATTTGTCAGATAACTGTGGTGACAGGGCAAACTGCTGCCCTCTGAAATTAGAGAGACAGGTGAATATAGGGAGTCACAACTTAACAGAAGCAAACTCCTAAGTAGAACCCTCCATGGAAACAGGTGCTGAGGCAGGAAAACCTGAACTGTAATTGGTAAATTACTAGAGGCTCCATAGGGACAAGCCTGAGAGTTAAAAACACCATGGGCGGCAGTGGGGTGGAGGGGAACTCTCAGGCAAAGGTCATTTGTAAATGACCTTTATTATGTTGAGGGACTTTTCTTGTATACCCAAACTATTGAGAGTTTTTCTCAAGAAAAGATGTTGGATTTTGTTGAATACTTTTTGTGTCAATTGAGATGATCACGTGGTTTTGTCTTGCAGTCTGTGATGTGTCATTTTGATTGACTTGCCTGTGTTAAACCGTCTTGCCTGCTAGGAGTAAATCCCATGTGATCATGCTATAGAATCTTTTTGATGTATTGTTGAATTTGCTTTGCTAATATTTTACTGAGAATTTTTGCGTGAATGTCAGAGTTAGTCTTGCAGTTCTCTTTTTTCTTGTGATATCTTTGCCTGGCTTAGGAATCAAGATAATACTTGACAAAAAAATCTATGATTTATATGCTAAGGACTTTAATGGAAAAAGTAGACAACCTGCAAGAACTAGTGGATATTGAAAATAGAGATATGGAAAGTGTAAGAATCAAAAGGGATCGTTAGAGATCAAAACCACTGTAACAGAGATAAAGAATGTCTTTGGTGGGCTCACTAGTAGACTGGACACAGCTGAGCCAAGAGTAGCATGAGGATATAATGAATAGAAGCTTCCAAAATGGAAAAGTAAAGAGAACAAAGAATTTTAAAAAATTTTGAGTATCCTGAAGTAGGGATAACTACAAAATATGTATCATAGACATAATGGGAATAACAGAACCAGAAGAAAGAGAAGGAAATGGAAGCAATATTTAAAGCAATAAGGATTGCAAACTTGCCTGGATTAATGCCAAACACCAAACCACACATCCCAGAAGCTCAGAATACACGGAGCTGGATAAATGCTAAAACCAAATAACCAAAAAAAGGAGACAAGTCTTATGGAAACTTCAAAAATATCAAATATAAAGACAAAAAACTCAGAAGAAGCCAAAGGGAAGAAAAATCTTACCTGTGGAGAAGCAAAGGTAAGATTACATCTAGATTCTCCTCAGAAGTCATACTAACAAGAAGAGAATGGAATGAAATATTTAGAGTGTTGAGAAGATAAAACCCACCAACTTAGAATTCTGCACCCTGCAAAAGTATTCCTCAAGAGTGAAAAAGAAATGAAGACTTTCTCAGACAAACAAGAATTAAGGGAATTTGTTGCTAGCAGACCTTCTTTGCAAGAAATGTTAAAATAGGTTTTCAAAGAGAAGATAAGTGATACAGGTCAGAAACTTAAATTTCTATAAAGAGAAGAAGAGCACTGGCTAATAATTAAATGAAGATGACACGATTATGTAGGAACTCTAAGAAAATCAGCAAAAAACCTCTTGGAATTAAGTGATTAGTCATAACAAGGTTGCAGGATATAAGGTTAATGTATAAAAATCACTTTCCTATGTACTCCCAAAAAAAATTGAAATTTGAAATTAAAACACAGGACTATTTAGCACCCTCCAAAAATGAAAAACTTAGGCATAAATGCCAGAAAATATGTATAATATCTATATTAGGAAACCTATAAAACTCTGATGAAAGACATCAAAGAACAACTAATGGAGAAATATTTTGTGTTCATGGATAGGAAGACTCAATATTGTCAGGATGCCCGTTCTTCCCAACTTGATCCATAGATACAATATAATCCCAGCCAAAATCTCAGTAACAGTTTTTGGTTATGGAGAAATTGATTTTAAAGATTCTATGGAGAGGCAAAGGACCCAGAATAACCAACACAGTATTGAACAAGAGGAATAAAGTTAGAAGGTTGGCATTACACAACTTCAAGACTTACCATAAAGCTACAATAATTAAGACATTAATTGTAATAAGTATGGCATTGGCAAAAGAATAGGCAAATAGATTGATGGACTAGAATAGAGATCCAGAAATACACCCACATAAATATAGTCAACTGCTCTTTGACAAATGAGCAAAGGTAACACAGTGCAGCGAAGACAGTCTTTACAACAAATGGTGCAGGAACAAGTGGATATATCCACATACAAAACAAAATAATGAATCTAGACACAGATCTTACACCCCTCATAAAAATGGTCTTAGCATGAATTATAGATCTAAAGGTAAAACATAAAACTGTGAAATTTGTAGACATTAACTTAGGAGAAAACCTAAAGGACCTTGGGTATGGTGTTGATGTTTTAGATACAATGTTAAAGGAACAGTGCATGAAAGAAATAATTGAGGAGCTGGACATCATTAAAATTAATAACTTCTGGCTTACAGAAAACAATGTCAAGAAAATGAGAAGAAAAGCCACAGACTGGGAGAAAATATTTGCAAAAGACACATCTGATAATAGACTGTTAATCAAAATATATTTTTGAAAATCTTTATAGCTCAGCAATAAGAAAATGAACAACCCAATGTAGAAATGGGCAAAAGACCTAGGCACCTCACCAGTGAAAATAATGGTCAATAAGCATATGAAAAGATGTTGGCTGGGTGCCAGTGACTCATGTCTATAATACCAGCACTTCAGGAGTACATGGTGAGAGGATCACCCAGGAGTTTGAGACCAGGCTGGACAACATAGAGAGATCCTGTCTCTACAAAATATAATCAATTAGCTCGATGTGGTGGTTTGCACCTCCTATAGTCCTAGCTGCCTGAGAGGCTGAGGTGGGAGGATCACTTGACCCCAGGAATTCAGGGTTGCAGCAAGTCACGATTGTGCTACTGCACTCTAGCCTAGGCAACAGAGTGAGATCCTGTCTCAAAAAAAAAAAAAAAAAAAAAGAAGATGATGATCAACATCATATGTCATTAGGGTGTTACAAATTAAAGCCATGAGACGCCACTTCCAGGCCTATTAGAACAGCCACAATCCAAAACGCCAACAGCACTAAATGCTTTCAAGGATGTGGAGCAATAGGAATTCTCATTCTGATGGGAATGCAAAAATGCTACAGCCACCTTGGCAAACAGTTTGAAAATTTCTTAAAAAACTTAATATACTCTTACCATACCATTCAGCAGTCATGCTCTTTGGTATTTACCCAAATGAATTGGAAGCTTGTGTTCACACAAAAATCTGCACAGGAATATTTATAACAGCTTTATTTATAATTTCCAAAACTTGGAAACAACCAAGATGTTCTTCAGTAGGTGAATGAATAATTAAACTGTAGTCCAGACAATGAAATTTTATTCAGTGCTAAAAACAAATGAGCTATTGAATCATGAAAAGACATGTAGAAAACTTAAATGCATATTTCCGAGTGAAAGAAGCCAATCTGAAAAGGCTACATACTCTATGATCCTAACTATATGACATTCTCTAAAAGACAATACTATGGAGTCAGTGGTTGCCAGGAGTTGGGGGAGTAAGAGATCAATAGGCAGAGCATAGAGGATTTTTAGGGCAGTGAAACTATTCTGTATGATACTACAATGGTGGATACATGACATTATGCATTTGTCAAAACCCATGGATTGTATAAGACAGAGTGAGTTCTAATGTGAACTATGGGCTTCAGTGATTTGATGATGTTTCAATGTAGTTTTGTTAATGTAACAAATACCTCACTGTGGTGAGGGATGCTGATGGCGGAGGAGGTTGTATAGGAGAGGGCATAAGGGGTGGATGGGAATTCTGTGCTTTCCACTCAGTTTGCTATGAACCTTTACATTTATAAATTTACATTAATAAATATAAATTTATAAATTTACATTTTAAAATGTTAATTTCCTAGTAAAGGGGATAGATACTGGTATATTTGATAAAGGGTAGACTCAGTTCCTACATCCAGCAGACTGACAAAGTAGACTCTTTGAGGGAAAATACAACTAAAGTACAACTGAATTCAGGAGAAATTACAACAAACATACTTGTAGTGCCTTTAATAAAATAAAAGTGGATCTGAAAACATAAACACCAGAAAAACAAGAGGCAGAGAATAGAATCCTGTGAGCAAGAACAATAAGGCAGGGTGGCCCTGGGAGTCAGTGTCCTCGGTGCTGCAATTGGCAACTGGGCTGTGGGCCCAAGTAAAGTGAGGCTGCTGACCTGAGAGCCCAGCACCAGGGCTGGGACATGTGTAGGGCCCAAACTGGTCCCATGTTGCTAGAAACTCTGGCAACTAGCAGAAGCAAATATACAAAACTTAGAGGTGGGGCCAGGCATGGTGGCTCATGCCTCTAATTTCAGTGCTTTGGGAGGCTGAGGCAAGCAGATCATGAGGTAAGGAGTTTGAGACTAGCCTGGCCAACATGGTGAAACCCCATCTCTATTAAAAATACAAAAATTAGTCAGGCATGGTGGCGAGTGCCTGTAATCCCAGCTACTGGGGAGACTGAGGCATGAGAATCAGTTGAACCCGGGAGGCAGAGGTTGCAGTGAGCTGAGATCACACCACTGCACTCCAGCCTGGGAGACAGAGTGAGACTCCATGTCAAAAAAAAAAAAAAAAAGGAACACTTATAAAGAAGAAACAGGGAAGAATTGCTTGAACCCAGGGAGCAGAGGTTGCAGTGAGCCAAGATTGCACCACTGCACTCCAGTTTGGGTCACAGAGTGAGACTCCAACTCAAAAAAATAAGTGGAAAAAAAAGCGTAGAGGTGTTTAGTCTCTCAGATTTTTAAAAAATGTAAAGTGTAAAAACAAAATTTTAACAAAAATGTAAGCTCGTATTCAAAAGTCATTTATAACACAAAAGTAAACAGGCTATAGGCTGTGAATAAACAGAAATAATTACAAGAGATGAAGATAGCCAAACTTTCAGGCATAGGAAATATGAGATATAACTGTGTCTGAAATATTTGAAGGCATAAAAATGTAATTATAAAATAAGCAATAAATAAATATTAAATATGGGTGAGGCAAATTTGAAAGAGAACAAATTGTAATAGTTAAATGATACAGTTGTTTAAAACTCAGTGCATGGGTTAAAGAGTAGATTGGACACAGCTGAAGATAAATTTAATGAATCAGAAGATAGAGCTGAAGAAAATACCAAAATGGAACACAGGAAGAAAGATAAAAACTTTGAAGGGAAGATTAAGAGACATGAAGAAGAGAATAGCATATGTCTAAGCAGAGTCAGCATAAACAGAATGAAAAACAATTTTTAAGAAACAGTGGCTAAAAATATATCTGATAAAAGTTATGAATGCACAGACACATGTACTTAAGCACATATACAGTAAGCAGTGGGACAGAGAAAACAAATTCATATTTTAGCTGATTTTAATGAAATTGAATAATAGCAAAAAGCAAAGAGAATGTTTAAAAAGGTCAGAAAGAAAAGGTCATCTACAAAAGGAGGAAAATCAGACAACTGACAGAGACTTGTCAATGACAACAATGGAAGTCATAATATATTCAAAATGCTAAAATGAGACAATCTAGAACCATATTTCAAGTAAAATGGTGGAATAAAAGTATTTTTAGATTTAACAATCATTTCAAGTGCATTTAGAGTCAACAGATTTTCACTAAAGGAGCTTCTAAACAATATATTTTAGGAAAAATGAATTATTCCAGAATTATTACAGGAGGAAAATCTGAGATACAAGAAGAAATACTAACTATAGAAATTGATAGAAATGGTATTTTATCAATGTTAATTTTCTGGTTTTGACCATTGTACAATGGTTGTGTAGGTTGTAACATTTGTTAAGGCTATGTAAAGGATACACTATTAACAGATTTTGTTTGCTTTATTTGGTGATAGGATCTTGCTCTATTACCTAGGCTAGAGTGCAGTAGCGTGGTCATAGCTTACTGTCTTGAACTCCTGGGCTGAAGCTATCCTCCAGCCTCAGCTCTCCCAAGTAGCTGGGATTACAGGCATGTGCTGGCTAATGGTGTTGGTTTCTCTTTCCCTCCCTCCTTTCCCCTCCCCCTTCCCCCCCCCCCGGTCCCCCCGTCTGTCTCTGTCTCTGTTTCTCTCTTTGTTTCTTTCCTTTTAGATATGGGGTTTTGTCCTATTGCCCATGCTGGTCTCAAACTTTTGGCCTCAAGCGATCCTCCCACCTCAGCCTTGCAAAGTGCTGGGATTACAGGTGTGAGCCACTGCAACCAGCCTTTTTAACAGATTTGCTGGGATATAATTTATATACCACAAAATTCACTAATTTTGAACGTACGAGTCAGTAGTTTTTGCAGTTGCAATTTTATTCGCAGCTGTCACCACTTTCTAGTTTCTGAACATCTTCATCACATCTGAAAGAAAAAAGAAAAAAATTCCTTATCCATTAGCAATGATTTCTACTTCCTCTTCCAGCCCCTGGCAACCACTAATCTAGTTTCTGTCTGTATGGATTTGCCTCTTTTGGATATTTCATATAAATGAAATTGTGCAATATGTGGCCTTTTGTTTCTTTCCCTTAGTATGTCAGCATGTTCATTCATTTTACTGCTAAGTAATATTCCTTTGTATGGTTATACCATGTTTTATTCATTCATCTATTGATGGACATTTGGCATGTTTCCACTTTTTGACTATTACAAAAATGCTGCTATGAATATTAATGTACAGTGTTTGTGTGGACATATGTTTTTTATTCTCTTGGGTAGATATATAACCTAAGAGTGGAATTATAGGGTCACATGTCAACTGTATATTTAACGTTTTCAAGAGCTGCCAAACTGTTTATTGCAGAGTAGCTGGGCCATTTTACAATTCCACCACAATGGATGAGTTTCAATTTCTCCATATCCTTGTCAGCACTTGCTATTGTCTGACATTTTGATTTTAGTCATCCTAGTGATTTAAAGTGCTATCTCTTTGGGCTTTGATTGGCATTTCCCTAATGACAAATGATTAGCATCTTTCTATGTGCTTTTTTATTGTTCATTTTTATGTTTTTCTGGGAAAATGTCCAAATACTTTGCCCATTAATTGGGTTGCTAATTAACTGGGTAATTTGCCTTTTTTTGAGGTGTGAGTGTTCTTCATATATGCTGAATACAAGTCCCTTATCAGATATGATTTGTAAATTTTTTTTCCTGTTCTCTGGGTTGTCATTTCATTTTCTTGATGTTGCCCATCAAAGTCCAAAAGTTTTAATTTTGATAAAGTCCAATTTGTCTGTGTTTTCTTTCACCACTTACGCTTTTTTTATTTTTAAGCTGAATCTTATTTCATTTTAGTTAAATTTGGGTTTAAAAACTAATACTCAAGTTGGTTATTGGAAAACATCCAAGTATTCACAATTTGGATGTGTGAATTTACTTTTTTTTTCTGACTCTATTTTATAAAATCTTTTTTCCCATAGGTTATTAGGGTACAGGTAGTATTTGGATACATGAGTAAGTTCTTCAGTGGTGAATTGTGAGATTTTGGTGCACCCATCACACGAGCAGTATATACCACACTGGTAGTTTTTTATCCTCTCCCTCTTCTCACCCTTCCTCTCAGGTCCCCAAAGTCCATTGTATCATTCTTATGCCTTTGTGACCTCATAGCTTAGCTCTTATGTATGAGTGAAAACATACAATGTCTGGTTTTCCATTCCCAAGTTACTTCACTTAGAATAACAGTCTCCAGTCTCATCCAGGTCACTGCAAATGCCGTTGATTCATTCCTTTTTATGGCTGAGTAGTATTCCATTGTGTGTGTGTGTGTGTGTGTGTGTGTGTGTGTGTGTGTGTGTATGTATGTATGTATGTGTGTGTGTGTATATATATGTACGTATGTGTATATATATATATATCACAGTTTCTTTATCCACTCATTGATTGATGGGCATTTGGGTTGGTTTTACGATTTTACTGTTGTGAATTGTGCTGCTATAAACCTGTGTGCAAGTATCTTTTTTCATATAACGACTTCTTTTCCTCTGGGCAGAAACCCAGTAGTGAAATTGCTGGATCAAATGGTAATTCTACTTTTAGTTCTTTAAGGAATCTCCACGCTGTTTTCCATAGTGGCTGTACTAGTTTACATTCCGACCAGCAGTGTAGAAGTGTTTCCTGATCACCACATCTACGCCAACATCTACTGTTTTTTGATTTTTTGATTATGGCCATCCCTGCAGGAGTAAGGTGCTATCACATTATGGTTTTAATTTGCATTTCCCTAATCATTAATGATGCTGAGCATTTTTTCATATGTTTGTTGGCCATTTGTGTATTTTCTTTTGAGAATTGTCTATTCATGTCCTTAGCTCACTTTCTGATGGGATTGTTTGGGGTTTTTTGTTGTTTATTTTACTAATTTGAGTTTGTTATAGATTCTGGATATTAGTCCTTTGTCATATGCATAGATTGTGAAGATTTTCTCCAACTCTGTGGGTTGTTTACTCTGCTAACTGTTCCTTTTGCCATGCAAACACTCTTTAGTTTAATTAAGTTCCCAGCTATTTATCTTTGTTTTTATTGCATTTGCTTTTGGGTTCTTGGTCATGAAATCCTTGCCTAAGCCAATGTCTAGAAGAGTTTTTCCAATGTTATCTTCTAGAATTTTTGTTGTTTCAAGTCTTAGATTTAAGTCCTTAATCCATCTTGAGTTGATTTTTGTATAAGGTGAGAAATGAGGATCCAATTTGAATCTCCTACATGTGGCTAGCCAATTATCCCAGCACCATTTGTTGAAAAGGGTGTCCTTTCCCCAGTGTATGTTTTTGTTTGCTTTGTTGAAGATCAGTTGGCTAAGTATTTGGGTTTATTTCTGTGTTCTCTATTCTCTTCCGTTGGTCTATATGCCTATTTTTATACCATTACCATGCTGTTTTGGAGACTATGGCCTTATAGTTTGAAATCAGGTTGTATGATGCGTCCAGATTTTTTCTTTTTGTTTAGTCTCGCTTTCGCTCTGTGGGCTTTTTTTTTTTTTTTTTGGTGGGGGGGTTCATATGAATTTTGCAGTCGGCTTTTCTAATTTTCTGTAGAATGATGATGGTATTTTGATGGGGATTGCATTGAATTTGTAAATCGCTTTTGGCAATATAGTCATTTTCACAATATTGATTCTACCTATCCATGAGCATGGGATATGTTTCTGTTTGTGTCATCTGTGATGTCTTTCAGCAGTGTTTTGTAGTTTTTCTTACAGAGGTCTTTCACCTCCTTGGTTACATATATTCATAAGTATTATTTTTATTTTTTTGCAGCTATTGTAAAAGGGGTTGAGTTCTTGATTTGATTTTTTGCTTGGTCACTGTTTACAGAAGAGCTACTGATGTGTGTACTTTAATCTGGTATCCAGAAATTTTGTCAAATTATTTTATCAGTTCTAGGAGCTTTCTGGAGGGGTCTTTAGGGTTTTCAAGGTAAACAGTTATATCATCAGCAAACAATGAGAGTTTGACTTCCTCTTTATCAGTTTGGATGCCGTTTATTTCTTTTTCTTGTCTGATTGCTCTGGCTAGGGTTGCCAGTACTGTGTTGAAGAGGAGTGGTGAGAATGGGCATCCTTGTCTTGTTCCAGTTCTCAGAGGAAATGTTTGCAACTTTTCCCCAGTCAGTATTATGTTACCTGTGGGTTTGTCAAAGATAGCTTTTATTATATTGAGGTATGTCCCTTGTATGCTGATTTTGCTGAGAGTTTTAAGCATAAAGGGATGATGGATTTTGTTGAATGCTTTTTCTGCGTCCATTGAGATGATCATGTGATTTTTGTTTTTAAATCTGTTATGTGGGTATATCACATTTATTGACTTGTGTATGTTAAACCATCCCTGCATCCCTGGTATGAAACCCACTTGATCATGGTGGATTATCTTTTTGATATGTTGTTGGATTTGGTTAGCTAGTATTTTGTTAAGGATTTTAGTGTCTATGTTAATCAGGGATATCAGTCTGTAGTTTTCTTTTTTGGTTATGTCCTTTCCTGGTTTTGGTATTAGGGTGATGTTGGCTTCATAGAATGAATTAGGGAGGGTTCCCTCTTTCTCTATCTTGTGGAATGGTGTCAAAAGGATTGGTACCAATTCTTTTTTGAATGTCTGGCAGAATTCTATGTGAATCAATCTGGTCCTGGACGTTTTTTGTTGGTAATTTTTAAATTACCATTTCAATCTCACTGCTTGTTATTGGTCTGTTTAGGGTATCTAATTCTTCATGATTTAAGCTTGGAGGTTTGTATTTTTCCAGGATTTTATCTGTCTCTTTTAGATTTTCTAGTTTATGTGCATAAAGGTGTTCATAGTAGCCTTGAATGATCTTTTATATTTCAGAGGTGTCAGTTGTAATATCTCCCATTTCATTTCTTAATGAGGTTGTTGGATTTTTATTCTTCTTTTCTTGGTTAATCTTGCTAATGGTCTATCAATTTCATTTATTTTTTCAAAGAACCAGCTTTTTGTTTCATTTATCTTTGCATATTTTTGTTTCAATTTCATTTAGTTCTGGTCTGATTTTGGTTAATTCCTTTCTTTTCCTGGGTTTGGGTTTGGTTTAGGATTTGGTTCTTATTTTTCAAGTTCCTTGAGGTATGACCTTAGAATGTCATTTTGTGTGCTTTCAGTCTTTTTGATGTAGGCATTCAGGGCTATAAACTTTCCCTTAGCACTGCCTTTGCTGTATCCCAGAGGTTTTGATAGATTGTGTCATTTTGGTTGTTCAGTTTGAAGAATTTTTAAATTTGCATATTGATGTCATTTTTGATCCCATGATCATTCAGGGGCAGGTTATTTAATTTCCATATATTCGCATGGTTTCAAAGATTCCTTTTGGGGTTGATTTCCAGTTTTCCACTGTGGTCTGAGAGAATGCCTGATATAATTTCAGTTTTCTTAAATTTACTGGGGCTTGTTTTGTGGCCTATCATTTGTTCTATCTTGGTGAAAGTTCCATGCACTGTTGAATAGAATGTGTATTCTGTGGTTGGTGGATGAAATGTTCTGTCTATAGCTGTTAAGTTCATTTGTTCCAAGGTATAGTTTAAATCCATTTTTTCTTTGTTGACTTTCTGTCTTGATGACTTGTCTAGTGCTATCAGTGGAGTATTGAAGTCCCCTACTATTATTGTGTTGCTTTCTGTCTCAATTGTTAGGTCTGTTAGTAATTGTTTTATAAATTTGGGAGCTCCAGTGTTAGGTGCATATATGTTTAAGATTGTGATATTTTTCTGTTGGACAAGGCCTTTTACCGTTATATAATGTCCCTCTTTGTCTCTTTTAACTGCTCTTGCTTTAAAGTTTGTGTTATCTGATTTAAGAATAGGTGTCCCTGCTCATTTCTGGTGTCCCTTTGCATGAAATGCCTTTTACCACCCCTTTATGTGAGTCCTTATGTGTTAGGTGAATCTCCTGAAGGCAGTAGATAGATGGTTGGTGAGTTCTTATCCATTTTACAGTTCTGTGTCTTTTAAGTAAAGCATTTGAGCCATTTGCATTCACTGTTAGTATTAAGATATGAGGTACCATTGCATTCATCATGCTATTTGTTGCCTGTGTGTGTTGGCTTCTTGGTTTTTGTTTGCCTTTTAAATGGTTGTTTTGTTTTATAAGTCCCGTGTGCTTTATACTTTAAAGACGTTCTGTTTGAATGTGTTTCCAGGATTTGTTTCAAGATTTAGAGTTCCTTTTAGCAGTTCTTGTAGTGGTGGCTTGGTAGTGGCGAATTCTCTCAGCACTTTTTGTCTGAAAAAGACTGAATCCTTCTTTCATATATGTTGCTTAGTTTCAGTGGATACAAAATTCTTGGCTGATAATTGTTTTGTTTGAGGAGGCTAAAGATAGGGCCCCAATCCCTTCTAGCTTGTATGGTTTCTGCTGCGAAATCGCCTGTTACTCTGATAGGTTTCCCTTTATAGGTTATCTGGTGTTTTTGTCTCACAGCTCTTAGGATTCTTTCCTTCATCTTAACTTTAGATAACCTGATGACAGTGTGCCTAGGCAATGATCTTTTTGTGATGAAGATCATTTCCCAGGTGTTCTTTATATTTCTTGTATTTGAATGTCTTGGTCTCTAGCAAGGCCCGGGAAGTTTTCCTTGAATATTTCCTCAAATCTGTTTTCCAAACTTTCAGATTTCTCTTCTTTCTCAGGAATATCAATTATTCTCAGGTTTGGTCATTTAACGTAATCCCAGACTTCTTGGAAGCTTTGTTCATATTTTCTTACTCTTTTTTGTCTTTGTTGTATGGGGTTAATTTGAAGACCTTGTTTCCAAGCTCTGAATTTCTTTCTTCTATTTGTTCAGTTATATTGCTGAGACTTTCCAGAGCATTTTGCATTTCTGTGTGTCCAGTGTTTCCTTAAGTTTTGATTTTTTTTCTTTATGCAATCTATTTCCCTCTACTTGTATTGGTTTTTTTTTTTTTTTTTTGGATTTCCTTGCATTGGGCCTTCCCTTTCTCTGGTACCTCCCTGATTAGCTTAATAACTAACCTCCTGAATTCTTTTTCAGGTAAATCAGGGATTTCTTCTTGGTTTGAATCCATTTCTGGTGAGCTAGTGTGATTTTTGGGGAGTGTTAAAGAGCCTTATTTTATCGTATTACCAGAGTTGGTTTTCTGGTTCCTTCTCATTTGGGTATGCTCTGTCTGAGGGAAGGACTAGGGCTGAAGGCTGTAGTTCAGATTCTTTTGTCCCACTGGGTGGGGGTGTTCCCTTGATGTGGTTCTCTCTCCTTTTTCCTATAGATGTGGCTTCCTGTGAGTCAAGCTGCAGTGATTGTTATCTCTCTCTGGGTCTAGCCACCCAGCAAGTCTCCCAGGCTCCAGGCTGGTACTGGGGGTTGTCAGCACAGAGTCTTGTGATGTGAACCATCTGTGGGTCTCTCAGCCATTGATACCAGCACCTGCTCTGGTGGAGGTAGCAGGGGGTGAAATGAACTCTGTGAGAGTTCTTAGCTTTGGTGGTTTAATGTTTTGTTTTCGTGCTGATTGGCTTTCTTCCAGAAGGTGCCACTTTCCAGAGAGCATCAGCTGTGGTAGTATGGAGAGGAACCAGTTGCGGGGGTGGGGGTACCTAGAACAACCAAGAGTATATGTTGTTTGTCTTCAGCTACCAGGGTAGGTAGGGAAGGCCCATCAGGTGGGGGCAGGGCTAGGTGAGTCTGAGCTCAGACTCTCCTTGGGCAGGTATTGCTGCAGCTGAGCATTTGTGGTGTCTCCCAGGTCCTGCGGGAGCAGTCCATTTCCTTCAGAGGGTCTGTGGGTCCTCTCAGGATTCCTGGTTTCTTCTTACAGTTGTTCTGAAGCTAAAATTCACGATGCGAGCCTCTACAGCCTGCTCTGTCGGTCCTAGTTCGTGCTGCAATCTCTGTGTTATAAAATTTTAACACAGATCGAGTGTTCTTAGGAAAATGTAGCATCCAAATTGAAATGTAAAAGGGCAAAATACAGGATCTTAAAGACTTAGTATTAAAAAGGTGTCTCACTAGTCATTTTTATACTGGTTACATGTTGAAATTGGAATCTTTTGAAGACACTGGGTTAAATAAAATGTAGTTTCCATTTCTTTTTACTTTTTTTTTTTTTAAACTAGTGGTTTCTAATAAATTTTAAAATTCCTATTGACCTGATAAATCTACTGGAAAGCATCACTTATGCTTTTGATGTCATACCCAATAAACCGTTGCCTAACCCAAGGGAACAAAGATTTAGTCCTGCGTTTTCTTCCAAGAGTTCTGCAGTTTTCACACTTACTTTTCATCAACAAAAATTAATAAACTTAGCTAGGTGCAACAACGTGAAGGCCCTTACAAACATAGTGTTCAGTGAACAAGGCACGTCACAGATTATAAATAGAAGAAAGCACAAAAACAAAAAATCATTTATTATTTTGAGATGCATACATATATTGTGAAACTTTTTTCAAAAGTTAGGAAATTCTGCATCTAAACTCCAGGATAGTGAATATCTCTGCCCAGGAGATAGAAAATTGGGACTGGGACAGGGAAGAAGTACACTGGGTAGATTCAATAGTATTGATAGCATAGAAGTTCTTAAGGTGGATGGTGCATTTGTGGACATCTGTTTATTATTAAGCTCCCTAACTTACAGATATGTAGGCTAGGAAATAAGGGTTTTTTTTGTTTGTTTGTTTGTTTTTTTGAGACCAGGTCTTGCTCTGTCACCCAGACTAGAGTGCAGTGGCATGATCTCAGCTCACTACATACAGCCTCCACCTCCCAGGTTCAAGCGATTCTTGAGTCTCAGCCTCCCAAGTAGCTGGAACTATAGGCGTCCACCACCAGACCCAGCTAAGTTTTGTATTTTTAGTAGAGACAGGGTTTCACCGTGTTGCCTAGGCTGGTTTTAAACTCATGACCTCAAGTGATCTGCCCACCTTGGCCTCCCAAAGTATTAGGATTACAGGCATCAGCCACCACGCCCAGCCAACAATAAGATTTTAAAGGAGGCAAACTGTGATTAATGGTCTTCAGAGATTTAATTGACCATGCTGTGAGCATTCGGTCTGCTCTGTATGGCAATGCCTTTAAAGTCTCTCAGCATGCTACAAAGAAGTAGGAGGCATTCTGGTGGAGGCAAAGTCCCTGATCCACCCTCATGGGGAATTCCATCAGTTTTCCTCATGGACACAAAATGATGACACAATCCAAAATAGTAGGTAACTAAAATCATCTTGTCTGCCTGGCTCTACCTGCTCATTGGTGGGCAGCTGATTTACCTTGCAGGTCTTATTCTGTTACCTGTTCCTGATGGTAGCATTGAAGTGCATTCAATTTCAGAAGCCTCGCTGCTTGGAACTTAGAATTTCCCTTTTACTTTCTAATCTGTAAAATGCTATCTCATGGACAGTAAGCATTATGAAGGCAGCAGTGTTACCTGTCTTGTTCACCACTGTATACCCAGGGCCTAGCACAGTGCCAGGTGCAAAAGAGACTCTTAGTAACCTGTAAGAAATGAAATAATAATTTTCACAGGAACAAAAAAGGTTTTGATGGGGAATAAGTGTTGCTTAATACATTTGACTTCTTTAATCTTCCCTTTTCCAACCATTCTGAAACAGCACTTCCACTACAACTTGGTTCTAGTGGCTCCCTTTGCATTAAAAACACCTGAGGAGCTCTAAAAACACTGAATCAGGCCCACTCCACCAAAGATTCTGATTTAGCTGCCTTCTGTAGCAACCAGCACATAGTAGTGTGCAATAAAGTTGGAAGAAAGGAAAGGAAGGAAAAGAAAAGATGAAATGATGGAAGGAAGATAAATGGCTTGTTCATTTATACTGTAAACCATCTTTACAATTAACTTATATTCAATTATAACAGCAGATAATCCACTTCAAGTACCATATATTCCCTAGTCTTTTCAGCAGCATTAAAAAAATGCAAATGCACTCTCATACTTTGATTGTAAGATGTATCCTGATTTTTAAAGTAATTAAATATGGTGATGGGAGGATAGAGTATCTCTAGAATCTAGGAAATGCAACTCACAGTCTATAGGAGCTTTTGGCTTTGAATCCTCTGCTCTTCGTAGAGGTCCCCTGGTCCCGTAGTTTTTGTGATAAAGGAGTTACACTGTTACTGTTTTTCTTGAAGATGCTGAAATGTTTTCAACCCCCTTTTCTCTAATTATAATTCCTGCCTTGCTTAAAAAACATATGTACTGTATTTTCAAAGACTGTGTGTGTGTGTGTGTGTGCACCATGTGAGTGTCTCTGGATTTGAGGTTGTTCCTAAGTGGTCTGGAAGGTCACTGCAGTTTTAAGAGGAACCATCTCCAAATGCCAATTCTTACTTGCACTTACTTGTGCTTTTAAAGGTTAAGTTGCCTTCAGGCAGGGCTTAATATGTTGTATTTAAAAGTTCATCTGGCTGGGTGCAGTGGCTCATGCCTCTAATCCCAGCACTTTGGGAGGCTGAGGTGGGTGGATCACAAGGTCAGGAGTTCAAGACTAGCCTGGCTAATATAGTGAAATCTCATCTCTAATAAAAATACCAAAAATTAACTGGGCGTGGTGGTGCATGCCTGTAATCCCAGCTACTTGGGAAGCTGAGGCAGGAGAATTGCTTGAAGCCAGGAGGTGGAGGTTGCAGTGAGCCAAAATTGCGCCACTACACTCCAGCCTGGACGACTCCGTCTTAAAAAAAAAAAAGAAAAGTTCATCTAGTCAGGAAATGGTAAATATAAAGTTACATTTCCCTGTCACTTATCATTCTACAGCTCATTAAATTTCACCTAATTGCATCTTCAGGATTCAGGATGTTAATGTTTTTCAGCTTTACTACCAGACTGAAATCTTAACACCCAGGTCATTAGAGCTTTATTTACTTATCCCAGGCTATCAAAAGATCTTCCTTTAGGAATGGCAAGTTCCCGAGTAATGGATGTGACTTAGAAGTTTGAAAGGCAAATATTCCAGTAAATCTAACTCATTTTATTAGTCATTCTAATTGCTTGTGGCATTTTCCATCGTAACATTTTCTGATGGCAAAATGTTGATGGTAATGGTGGCCAGGAAGCTAGATTTGATAAATGTCTAGCATAGCAAGAAACATTTAACACTTAAACGAGGCTAATTCTTCAAAGGTTAGACTTTAAGCTTCGATCAAACCATGATGGAAAAGGTCTAACTTTGTTGACTGAGTTTTATGTGATCATTTTTTCCCCCAAGCCCTTTGAAGACAATGAAGGAAATGCTAGTATCATTCCATGAAAATCTTCTGGGAGGAGGGTGTAGCTCCCAGTGAAGCATGACTTCTGCAGAGAGGGAAGCTAACACTAGGACATTTATTTTTGTAACTATAGTCTATAGATAAGCAATTGCCACATTATAGTCAAGTAAAAATAATGTACGTTCGAAAACCAATTTTCACTGCAGAGCTCCTGGTGAGTTCATTTTACCAGTATCAGTTATAATCCAAATGCAAGAGTGGAATCAATTTTTTTAATGAGGCATACTTCTGGGCTTTTTTGATTTTGAAGCATTTCAGTGAATAAAGGGAAAAGAGGATACCTATAAATTATGAAATGGGTTTCGATTCACCCAAACCCGCCATGCTTTCGACGTCTTTTCTTGTTTGTACTTCGTTAGTTGAGATGTTCACAGGATAACCAGGGTGTGCTTGTATTTTCTCTTCATTCTTTCATTAAGCCATTTAATAAGATACTCTTCCCCATGAGGTGGTTTAAGATGTTTTGCTTGGTGCACACCACGATCATGTCATAGGGATTTATTTTGTTGTTGTTTGAAAGTGTCTCATGCTTAAAACATTCGAAAGTATACTTGTGATTGGTAGAATTTAATCTAGAGTTACTCAAATATGGCAAGGTGAGGGTGGTTCAGAGAAAGATAATAAATGACAATACCATTTGCTGTGCAGATTCCAAAAATCTAAAAACCAGTAAGCTAGGATATGTATATTTAAATTCATTTGCTATGAAACCCAACTGGTATGAAACACAGGCGATTACGTCGGTTGACTTTACTGAGAAAAGATACATTGAGAAAGGGTGGAGAGTATTCTTTTCTAGGTACAGTTAGTCGTATCTGTTGTGCAATAAATGTCACAGGCTGTAGTTGCTACTCAGTCTTTATTTCTTGTGTGATAGTGTAACAGGAGGAGATGCAAAAAGTCAACATAGATGTTTTAAAAGATTGGGCCATTGGGAATCCAAAGCAGTTGCCCAACAGCATCCAAAAAAAGTGTGAAAGGATATAGGAAAAGTTTAATTTTTTTAAATTAAAACAAAAAGAAATAAGAAAATAAGCTTTGCCAATTTTTCTTTTATTTAGAGACAGAGTCTCACTCTGTCACCCAGGCTGGAGTACAATCGTGTGATCTCAGCTCACTGCAAACTCCACCTCCCGGGTTCAAGCAGTTCTCATGCCTCAGCCTCCCAAGTAGCTGGGATTACAGATGCCTGCCACCACTCCTGGTTAATTTTTATATTTTTTAGTAAAGATAGGATTTCGCCATGTTGGCCAGGCTGGTCTTGAACTCCTGACTTCAGGTGATCTGCCCACCTTGGCCTCCCAAAGTGCTGGGACTAGAGGCATGAGCCACTGCGCCTGGCCTGTTGATGTTTAAGGTACAGATTGGTCCCAAGGGGACTGATTTGATCTGCATGTCAAGGTCTCACATCAGATGGTCTAGAGCCAGAATGGAAAGCCAATGCTTTTGTCTTTGTTTTTGTAGTCGTCGTCATCATCAGCATCATCATGATTTGAGTCTGTTTGCCAAACAGTCTGATTCCAGGCTCTGTGCTCTTTCGGTTCCAGTTTCCTCCTCATGCATGTGAGAGTGGATGACTTAATTCTGTGACAGTTGGCCCTGGTCTGTTATCAAAAAGAGAAAGCCACATCGTCACAATTCCCACTGCTGACGGAAGCTCCAGTCATATGTTCTGGGCTCCTCCGAGGGCTTTTTCGTTGGATTTGCCTGGTCTGTGTTGTAGAAGTTGTCTAACCAACCACACTTACCATGAGTCAGTCTGTGGCATCTACTTGCTTATGACTATTATTATTGTTGTTGTTCGCAAGACTTGTCGCTGGGTAATGATCAACGCAGCAGCACAGGATTACACATAAAAGCAGGAACCTTTTGCTCTGGGCAGAAGCTTCTGATGCCTTCCATCTTGATTTCCGGCTTTCTCCTCTGCTCTTTTCACTCTGAAGATGCATGTCTGTTTCTTCAGCCTTCTGACAGTCCCCATATTTGTTACAGTGATTTGTACATTCCTTCTAGGCCTGTTTGACATTCTCTGGAAAGAAAAGGGAAAAGGATGCTTTATTCTCCCAACAGGGTAGGGTTGTGTTTTTGAAGAGAAAAACAAAAAACCTAATTGCAAGGTAATGTGGTGGTTTTGATGAATAGCACCATTGAGAGCATGGGGCAGAAAGTCTTGCACCTGACTGATACCAGGTTTTCCTGTGTAGATAAAAACATAAAGAGCACAGAGCACAGACTTAAAAAAAAAAAAAAAAAAAGGGTAAAGAAAAGTAAGCTGTGTAACCAGGCACTTGCCTTCTTTTATGAGGAGATCAACTTGGTTGGAAACCTTCCACTAACTTTGCTATCTACCAGGGAGGGGGTGTAGGGATTGATAACAATAGGTGGGAATTAGACTACTGGCAGTAGCTTTTCTGGTTCTTTGGAAGCCTGCCTGCTACTGTCGCTCTCAGTCCTCTTCTGAGAGAAAGGCAAAGTAAACTTTATTCAAACTGGAATTTTCTCAAGCTGGAGAGCAAGTTTGTTATGGGAGAAGAGAATGCCAATGGGCCAGCCAGAATCCAAGGAGAGCTGCTCCTGGCGGAATGCTCTGCTCCCTGACCATGCTAGGGCCTCCCTGTCCACTGTCCATATTTGTTTTGAGAGCTTCTGAGCATCTCCAGGCTAATGGTTTTTGCAGGCTGTTTAGCATTTCTCCTATGACAAGGCTGTCCTCCTGACCTAGCTGGAAAGGATCGTTTTCTCCCCAACACTGCATTACTGAAAGGGAGCACAGCTTTCTTGATTTTTTTCTCCCTTTCTTCTTAATGCTTGATGTATTTACTCAATTACTAGTGGTACTGTTTTTTTTTTGTTTGTTTTGTTTTGTTTTGTTTTGTTTTGTTTCAGAGACAGGGGTCTCACTGTCACCCAGACTGGAATGCAGTGTCATAACTATAGCTCAGTGCAACCTCGACCTCCTGGGTTCAAAAGATCCTCCCACCTCAGCCTCCCTAGTAGCTGGGACTCCAGGAGCATGTCACTGTGCCTGGCTCTTTTAACTTTTTGTAGAGAGAGGGTATTGGTGTGTTGCCCAGACTGGTCTCAAACTCCTGGCCTCAAGTGATCCTCCCACCTCAGCCTCCCACAGTGCTAGGATTAAAAGTGTGAGCCAAGGCCCCTGGCCCATTACTGTTACATTTTGTGACAGTGGTAATGTTGAGGAGTGGGGAGCTGGCCGGCAAGCCGATAGCAAGCAGGTTTTCCCATAGTTCCTGTCTACTCCTCTGTAATGATAGATACTGTGAGAGCATCAGCTGCTCCTCCTCCACATGGACATAGTTTCCAATTTCCTTAATCCAGTTCCATGAACTGCAGACTGCTCCTCCGAGAGTGGCTGTCCTTGTAAGTTACCTCTGTTACTTGGCAGCTATTGACAAAGAGACAAATTTTATTTCCAGTATATACCAAACCCAAGGTGTAGCAGTACTGTCCAATTGAAATACAATGCAAGGGACATGTGTGCATTTAAATTTTCTATAAGGCACATGAAAACTATAAAAGAAACAGGTGAAATCAATTTTAACAACACATTGTTCTTAACATTATTCAATGTCATCATTAACTTGCAGTTGATACTAAGAAATTACTGAAATATTTTACATTCTTTTCTTTGTAGTGAGTCTTCAAAATCCTGTGTGTATCTTAGATGCACATAACAATTTTGACTAGCTACATTTTAACTGCTTATAAGACACTTTATAGAAGAATGTAGGTCAATACCATATATTTAACTCTCTGTAAAGTAAAGCATTTTTTCTTTGCTCTGCAGGGCTGTTTCTTGTTGGTTGGGTTGTACGCAAATGTGTATTTCTTAATTAAATACATTTATTGTTGTGGAAAAAGAAATTGGGTCCTTGACCCACCTCCTAGTAGGGTAATAACTTTGTCAAGCATATTGCAGTCTTTGGAGATGACCCTTAGGTGTGAACTTTAAGCTGACCTTCTCCCAAGCATTCCTCTTCTGGAGAGATTTGTCCGGGAGAGTGGGCGAGCTTTCCCCGGGACACTTTCAGTTTATTAAAATCCAGTTATTGGGCCAGGTGTGGTGACTCATGCCTGTAATCCCAGCACTTTGGGAGGCCAAGGCAGGTGAATCACTTGTAGTCAGGAGTTCGAGACCAGCCTGGGCAACATGGCGAAACCCTGTCTGTACCAAAAAATACTAAAATTAGCCAGGTGTGGTGGCACACACCTGTGGTCCCAGTTACTTGGGAGGCTAAGACCCAAGAATTGCTTGAATGTGGGAGGCAGAGGTTTCAGTGAACCAAGATTAAACCACTGCATTCCAGCCTGGGTGACAGAGCAAGACCCTGTTTAAAAACAAAAACAAACAAACAAAAAAACTAGTTACTGTTGATGGTCAGAGGAGATTCTTGAGAGGCAAGGGGCTCAGAAAGCAGCCATGAGAGCAGACCCTGAAACAAGAAGCAGAGTAAGGGACCGACTAGAGTGGACCCATGACTTCTATATTCAAGCAAGAGGACAAGAATTATTCTGGATCACTCTTAAAAGTCATATATATTTGCTGTTCTAGGTAGGGAACTTTTTACAAAGATCACTGGGTTGGAATGATGGCTTTCTGGATCCTTTTTAAGTTGGCTTTGCTTGTTCCCCCTAAAAGCAGCAAAATTATTTAGAGTTAAGTTGCAAGAAAGCAGGAATAATTTGTTTTTGGCCGAAAGACATTATATATAATCACTGGACACTCGCTCAAACTTGTTGTTCCACTTCCATTGTTCTTTATTAATCTTGACAAAATCAGCTGGTAGAGGGGTGGTGGGCACGTGGGGGTATTTAGTCTAAGTTCACTTACCTTCTTGTCTTCCCTTTTCCTTAAATCTGAAAGGAAAATACGTCTCTTTTTAAGAACAATTTGGTTGGACAAGTGACTGTTGTTTCATTCAGTTTTTCTACCAGTCTTCTTCAAGCAGACCCAGGGGACTCAGGCTTCCTGAGTATTATATCCCTAAGACACTGCATTCACCAGGAAAAAGGAGGGCCAACAGTGAGAGTGATGGGCAGCTGAGGTCAATGCATTGCCCAAGGACAGATAACAAGTCTGCCTCCAGTCAGGGACAGTTCTTAAATGTTATACTCCTCAGCTGAATTAAAGTCTCTTTCTGCAGCTGAGCTTTTGGGAAACTCATGGGAATTATTGTTTGTTGAGCTGGGTAACAGTGAAATTAATTCTCCTCTGCTCAGGGAAAAGGTACTGGTGGGTCATGCTAATTGCTTCAGTCCGAAAGAACTCCCGGCTACATTAGAGTTTGTAACAGAATAAGTAAAACAGCCAGAAAAGGAAGTTTGGACGGCTGATTTGCAGGAGTTTCATTGATTTAGCATCTGTAGGGAAAATTCCTTTAAAAAATTTTTTTTTTTTTTTTTTTTGGATTAGTGAACAGGAGAACATTCAAAACTAAGACAGATAGAGGCCAACTGGGAATGCTGTGCAGCCTGGAATAGCTTAGGCTGCTGTTCAATCATTTCCCCAAACAGGAAACCACAGAATGTTAGAGATTAAGGTCACTAGATCACTGGGAAAGAGCATAACTTTGTCTGCAAAGTATTATGATATATTGTAAATGGGCCAAAATATAAGCATAAATCTTTCGTCTAAAAATGCAACAGCAAAAATCCAGCCTTCTCACAAAAGGCAATTTGCTTTCCTGTTGTGCTGAGATACCAGAGCCTCCTTCTGTGGCATTTCTGTGATTCTCCTAAGTCAGAGCTGTGAGCAGGAAATAAAGAGAAAAGTTTTGTTTTCTCTGTCGGTAACATGTGTGCTTGTTTTTTTTTTTTTTTTTTTTTTTTTTTTTTTTTTTTTTTTTTTTTTTTTTTTTTTTTTTTAATAAACGGATGAAGTTTAGAACAGTAAGTGGACCTCACATGATTTATTTTCGGTCTTATCCTTTCATTCTAGCAACAATGAAAATACACTAAAATCCACATCTATATACACTTCTGTCCCTAATCTGTCAGGCTGTATTAAAAGCACATTTCTTTTTTCTCCTTTGATTGTCGTTGTGGCAACCCCTGACTTACTTGAAGTGAAAATCTCTGAGCTTAGAGAGAGTGGAATTTTTCTAGGTGTCTGTAAGCAAACTCTTCAGCAGGTATCTTTGGCAAACACCGTTGGCTACTTTATATCTGCCTTAAAATTATTTACCCCTCAAAGGCATGTTCTATTTAAAATAAGGGTTAATTCTCATCTGATTCTATTCATTAGGTCTTCACTAGGAAAAGGTTTTCTTGCTGTGTTAAACTCGTGAATAAACTGCTGATTTATGCACATCTAGGACCTGAAATTCAATTTATGGTTCGAATTGTTAAAATGACTAGCATTTTAGAAAGGTTTAAGTGAAACTGAGTTTTCTTGGCCCTTCTTCTAAGGAAAACTTAAAGAATGAAAGCATAAATTTGCCTTTCCTCTTCTGATTATTCACTGCTTTGAAAAGTTAAAAAAAAAAAAAAAAAAAAAAAAAACTGAAGCACTAGGAAGACGGGGGTCACATCTTTCCATATCTGTTCCTGTGGTAGTTAGTCCCTAAACTCTTCATAAACATGTGTTTGTTGAATAGGCAGAGATCTCATATGAGCAAACCACAAACAAAACACACTGCATACACAGGTGAGTAGGCACTCTCTTCTCCAACTCAGACAAAAGGCCACTTCCCTTTCACTTCAGATGGAAGGAACACTCAACCACCTGCAGATCCAGGAAGGAAGGGAGGTAAATTAATAGTGTTGGACTGAGACCTATTGATCTTTCTGTTTTACCCATGACAGAGACATGGATACAGAGACTATTTTTCTCTTCTAAGAAAAACAGTAGCATCAGCATTGGATAAATGACAGCTGGCCTGTGCCTCTGCGTGTGAGGATACTAGGGCAGGGGTGCAGCTGTGCCTGAATAACAGCTCTGCAAAGTGTTAGCTCATTGTGGCTGAGAGGAAATGCAGGCCCAGCATGGTCAGATCTCCCGATATTTAAATGCTGACTGTCTTAGTTCAGGCTGCCATAACATAGTGATATAGACTAAGGGCTTAAAAACAAGAAAAATTTCTATCTTACAGTTTTGGAAGCTGGAAATCTGAGATCAGATTACCAGCAGGATCAGTTCTGGTGAGGATCTTCTCCTGGGTTGCAGACTGCTGACTTCTTTTTGTATCCTCACAAGGTGGAAAGAGTGATAGAGAGCTCTCTGGGGTCTCTTTTGTAAGGGCACTGATTTCCATTCATGAGGGCTCTGCTCTTTTACCTAATCACCTCCAAAGGCCCCCATCTCCTAATACCATCACTTTGGCTGTTAGCTTTTCCGCATTTGAGTTTTGGGAGGATAAAAACATTTGGTCCATAACACTGGTATCTAACTGAAAAAACAATTACAACACAAACATTCTGTAACACAAGCATCTAAATGAATAAACAGTTACAACACCACCGTTTGGACTAACCAAATACATCTGCATGCTGAATGCAAGCCTCGCACAGCTAACTTAAGACCTCTGCACTTCAGTATAGAAAGTTTTTAGTTTATTCTTGATGAAGAGGAATAAAAACATTGGTAAAACCTGCTCTTCAAGTTATAGGAAATCTTTACCTCTGGTACCTTATTTGCCCTTTCTGACAGCTGTGGGCTGTAGCTATTCCACTTTCCAGAGGAGAAAATGAAAGCTCAGAGTGAGTGGATGACTTAGCCAAGATCTCTCAGTGAGCCCAGGCCTTGCGGGGCTGAGGCAGACCTTAAGACTTCCGTCTGAAAGTGTCGGCTACTTTTATATGCCTCTGCTTTTGGTTCTGTCCAGTTGACAGCCTAGCGCAGGTGCTTATGGAGTTCTAACTCCTACATCCTAAGTCACAATTCTAATCCATAGGTAGCATTTCATTTGGAAATTGCTGTGCCATTATGTATTTTATCATGCTTCAGATGTGGTGATAAGTAATCATAGCTAACATTTTGGACATTCATTCTGTGCTTGGGGTGCTGAGAACTTTACGTGCATTATGTTTCATAAATTCTCCCAATTCATAGGTGCTTTTCTTATACCCATTGTACAGATCAAGAAACTGAGCTCTAGAAAAGCTAACTCATTTAAAATAATACTGCCAGTTAGTGGCAGGCGTCAGATTCAAACTCAGCCATAGAGTTTATGCTCTTAACTATAAACATGTATCCTTCATTTCAGAGTCATGCTTAATTTTAGGTGTGCCATTTGCTTGTGAAATTATAAATATAGAATAAACCACCTGTTCAGTGTGTTCTTACAGGGGTTAGTGATAGTAGTGAAGCAATGCGGAGGAGCACTTGGAAGCACACAGTTCGGGCTCAGGTCAATCTGAACTTGAATTTCCATCACCTGTTGGGTGACCATGGTACATTGGCTTACCTCCCTGCACCTCTGCCTCCTTGTACCTAATATGGGATAAATAATACCTGCATTCTGAGAATGCTGTAAAATGCTCAGCACAATTCCTGCAACATAATAAGAAAAACAAGCCGGGTGCAGTGGCTTAAGCCTGTAATCCCAGCACTTTGGGAGGCAGAAGCCTGGCAGATCACGTGGTCAGGAGTTCAAGACCAGACTGACCAATATGGTGAAACCCCGTCTCTATTAAAAATACAGGAGTTAGCCGGGCATGGTGGCGTGTACCTGTAGTCCCAGCTACTCAGGAGGCTGAGGCAGGAGAATCGCTTGAACCCGGGAGGCAGAGGTTGTAGTGAGCCAAGATCGTGCCACTGTACTCCAGCCTGGGCGACAGAGTAAGACTCCCTCTCAAAAAAACTTCATTTTAAAAGCTGTAGTGTTTACCACACTTTTCTAGCATTTAAGTGTGGGGAAATTCCATGTGATTTTAAATTCCAGGCTTCAAAATTGAAAGTTCCTTTAAAAGAGTAATACGTGAATTGATGACTCTGACTTTCAAGAAAAGGCTGAGATGCTATGGCCAATGTGTGTAGATCAGTAGTCAAGGGTGTGTTATTTCAAGAGCTTGAATACATAGAGTTTAGGTTTATCCTGGCTGGATTTCTTCTTTACGATCGGCCTTTTTCTGAAAGACTGAGATTGACAACCAAGTATTAGACACACACAAAAACCATCTCTATGTTCTGAAGGTTTATTTAGAAGAAGTGCTTTGTTGAGTCTCTCCAATCATTATCAGCCGATCAACTTGCTGAGGAGGAGGAGGACCTAATACTCATTGACCTCTTACTCTGTTTGAGAGACTGTGCTGAGAACTTTGTGTACACGGTCTCATTAGTTCTCATAACAATTAAGTGTAGTTCTTAGCATCCTCATGTTTAGAAGGGGGCTGAAGCTGTTGGAAGGTCACCCACGTGTCTACAGCTTCCCGGTTATGGTGTGTTGCCATGTACTGCACTGGTCTGAGGGTGTATGAGTTTGGGTTTCATTATTTTAGTGATAAAAACAACTCTGGATACTTGAAGCTTGAAAAAAAAATTGATTGGAAGATAGGATAGAGCTCAGAATACAGGGAAACACTGAAAAAATGGGGTGAAGAAAGGAGATGGGGGAAAATTCTAGGGATATAGGAAGCAAAACTAATGAGCAGACCTGTCAGTGAACTCTGTGTCTCTCTGCCCATAATTCAAATTCCAGGGAAAGAGCATTTGAGTGTCTTTACTAGGTCATCTGCTTATCCTTTCCCAGAGAAGGCAGGACACTGTGGCTGACAATTCCCACCAGGGCTGCGTCCACTGAGGGTGTGGGTGACCCAAAGTAGTTTCCAGGAGAAGGGAGAGTGGACCTGCGCATGCAGAAGCAGCAGGTGGTCACTGTACAGCACCACACGAAACCAATGAAAAGCAGAATCCATACCCTGTAATTGTCTGTCAGTTTTATGGGGTACCAGGTACTGTGCAAGGCCTCAAGACGTAGCACGCACTTGGGAAGCTCCCGTTCTTAAGGCACTGCTGGTATTTCATGGCTGTTTAACAAGGCCACTCCACACCAAATGTGAATAATGCCCTTGCACACATCCTGTCCATAGAGCCAAAGTGAGAGGTGACTAAGAGATGTCACCAGGGCCAGACAAACAGAACAAGATGGTTTCTGAACCAGAGATGTGAACTGTGTCTCACAGGCAACTAACTCTCAGTTTCCAGCAGCTTTTGGTAGTGCCAAATAGTTAGCTGTGGGGAGTCAATAAATGCTTGTTGGTTTGCAGGAACTTAGCTCTTAAGAAAAAATTTTAGGTAGAAGGGTAGAAATCAGGATCTAGGACTAGTTCTGGTGCCTCACAGTGTCACAGTTTCCATAACTGCAAAGGAGGCAGACGGTGGAACACTACATGACCTTGTGAAGCAGCACGAAAATAAAGCTCTGTGTACCTGAAAGCATGCTGAAAAGCAAAAAAGAATGAATAAAAATGCTTTTCTCATCTCTGCCTTTGACAAAGAGAAAAAAAAAGATGCATGTAATCCAAGTCACCCATTGCCATCTCTTGCAAATGCTTGATTTCTGGAATGAGTTTTTAAATATTGTCTAGGAACTAAAGTTAAGCTTTTTACCTAGTTGTGAAACAATGAGAGCTGGTATGGTAGTATTTGAATTCTTAAAAATTACTTCCCCAAAAGACTCATCTTTTGCCAAACTGAGGAACCCAATCTCATAGCATAATTGTTATAAAAACATTCGAGGCTGGGCGTGGTGGCTCATACCTGTAATCCCAGCACTTTGGGAGGCCCGAGGCAGGCGGGTCACTTGAGCACAGGATTTCGAGACCAGCCTTGGCAACATGCTGATACCCTGTCTCTACCAAAAATATGAAAAATATCCAGTCTCATAACCTAGTCTAAAAATAAATACATAAATACATTAAATTTAAGAATTTTTTTTTTAAATGATGAGAACACATACTGAGGCCTGTGAGGGGGATGTGGAGGGAGGGAGAGCATCAGAAAGAATAGCTAATGGATGCTGGGCTTAATACCTAGGTGATGGGATGATCTGTGCAGCAAACCAACTTGGCACATGTTTATGTAACAAACCTGCACATATACCCCTGAACTTAAAAGTTGATGAAAAATAAAAAGCATTCTATGGCCAGGTGTGGTGGCTCATGCCTGTAATCCCAGCACTTGGGAGGCTGAGGTGGGCAGATTGTCTGAGCCCAGAAGTTCAAGACCAGCCTGGGCAACATGGCGAAACCCCATCTCTACAAAATACACACACAAAAATTAGCCAGGTGTAATGGCATGCACCTGTAGTCCCAGCTACTCAGAAGGCTGAGATGGAAGGATGGCTTGAGCCCAGGAGGTGGAAGTTGCAGTGAGCCAAGATTGTGCCATTGCACTCCAGCTTGGGCAACATAGTGAGACTCTGTCTCTTAAAAAATAATTAAAAAAAAAGATTGTAATCACATTTGCCAAAAGAATAAGCAAAAAAAAAAAAAAAAAAAGCTAGGAAATAGCCCATCTAAAGCAAATCAACCACAGCTCTTAACTGTATTTTAATTTGCTCTTTCCTCAGGTTTGAAGCATTTTTAAATGTGATAATTAGAGTACAAACAAGTGAAGTCCCAGTTTTTCACTGACTTTTTTCATAAGATAAGCATTTTTCTGTGACATTGCATAACTGTCAATTTCAATAAGTTAAGCAGCCAGCCCTCTTAGGAGTAAAAGAAGTCTCTAAAAGCAGTGCCTTTGCTCTTTACCAGAGGCCTATAGCTGACTAGTAAGGAAAGTGAGGAAATGCATGTTCAGGGCACTGCCATATCGCTGGAAGCCGAGTCCGACTGTTCCTTGTTTTGTTCCAATCACTCTTGACAAGAGAAGTGTAGCTAAAAGCTGCATTCATCTCTGTCTCCTCCCTGCTGTCTTTAGATCTTGTTGCTTAAAATACCAGCAAGCCTCAGGGGTAAGTTTGCTCCAGAGTGTCCCAGTTTTAGCACTGAAAGTCTTGCTGGGGCGACCCCTGTCCAGGGCAAACTGGAACAGTTGGTCACCCTCCCAGGGGAGAAGTGGGATGAGTGTGCCGACATATTTGGCCAACCTGTCCCTGTCAGAGCTAAGGTCCTGCCCTGGAACTTCTCTATCAGGATGTGGGTAGCCAGCGTGTGCCCTTGGGCTTCAGGACCACCACTATGCCATCCCCACCTGCTTTTCGTGGTCAGTCGCTGGGCCCTGGGCTATCTCACTCACTCATCCAGCCTAGAGGCACCTAAATGGGATATTCCTGTAGGGGCTCCTGAGAGTAGTAAATGTGACGTTCAGGTAAAAATAAGAGCACTGGCATTTAAAAAAAAATTTATTTATCTTTAGGTGCATACTATATCTGGCATTTCTCCCCATGTTATCCCTTCCCACCCCCCCTCCCTCCCCACCCCCCGCTGTCTCTCCCCTACCCCCCCCAACTGCCCCTAGTGTGTGATGCTCCTCTCCCTGAGTCCACGTGTTCTCATTGTTCAACACCCACCTATGAGTGAGAACATGAGGTGTTTGGCTTTCTGTTCTTGGGTCAGTTTGCTGAGAATGATGGTTTCGAGATTCATCCAAGTCCCTGCAAAGGACACAAACTCATCATTTTTTATGGCTGCATAGTATTCCATGGTGTATATGTACCACATTTTCTTTGTCCAGTCTATCATTGATGGGCATTTGGGTTGGTTCCAGGTCTTTGCTGTTGTACACAGGGCTGCAGTGAACATACGTGTGCATGTATCTTTATAGTAGAATGATTTATAGTTTGGGTATATGCCCAGTAATGGGATTGCTGGGTCAAATGGAATTTCTATTTCTAGAACACACAGTTGGTGGGAGTGTAAATTAGTTCAACCACTGTGGAAGACAGTGTGGCAATTTCTCAAGGATCGTCTCAGCCCAAAATCTCCTCAAACTGATAAGCAACTTCAGCAAAGTCTCAGTATACAAAATCAATGTGCAAAAATCGCAAGCATTCCTATATTCCAATAACAGACAAACAGTGAGCCAAATCAAGAGTGAACTACCATTCACAACTGCTACAAAGAGAATAAAATACCTGGGAATTACAACCTAGGATGAAAGGATGTAATGGAATTCTTAGGTTTCATGCTGGCCTGCCGTGTCAGCTTTGAAATCACTTCTTATGATCATTAATCTGATTTCTTTTCTGTTGCATTTGACTTCTGTGCCCTTCAGAAATACACAATGGTTTCCATGCTTTGCAAAGGAAGGATTTCCATTTGTATTCAAAAGTAGACCTACACATCACCTGTGCGAGATTGTGCAGTTCAGCTCTTCACTGCTTTTTTGGTCCTGAGAGTTGGTGCTCTTATGATGATGAGACTTGAATAACAAGAGAAACAACTCGGGGAAGGTCCTCATTCCACTTCAGTTCAACATGTAATGTAATGCTGTACAGAGAAACTTGTTTTTGCCATAACATGGGGACTATGCTATGGTCCCTTAAGGATGAAAAAAGAAATCACATCGATTTCAAAATATAGTAATAATTGTCAGTAAAGAAAGTGGCGGGAGACAGGTGAGAGATGCAGGCTGCATATACTGGTCATGGAAATTAAAACTAAACGGATGCACTATGAATTTACTGATTGCGTCTTTACACTGAGTTCTAGAAGAAGAATCACTTTATACATGATGATCTTTGCTAATCAGCTATAATCAGGTCTTCCTAGAATGGTGAAGTAATTAAGCCTTGTTCACTGGTACTGATCATATATAATTGTTTCCATACTGTTGGCCAAAACAACTATATGAGGTTTTGCAAAGGCCCTAAGTACTCAAGGTCTTTGAGGTAGTTTCTCTGTATAAACAATGCAAATATTTTATTGCTGGAGTTCAGTTGAAATTTTTAAACAGGCTTTAAATCTATCAGGATTTTCCTGTGGGTTTCTGCTTAGGAGAGTGGGGGTGGTGATGGTGACTGAGTAACATGAAAGGCCCCGTTTTCCTGCAGTGGGGGCCCAGGGCTCTTTCATCTTAGTCTGACTGCTGTCCCACTGCTGCTTGAGGATTTGGAGTGTGTAAAAGTCCTGTGCTTTTTAATTATGTTTGAGCCTTTTAAGAAGCCCGCGCCATAAAGGGAGAGGTGGAAACATATGCAGTGAAATATTTTATATCCAATTTGAGGATTCAACCAAAGGTCTCCACTCGGGCCAAATCAGAGCCTTCAAATAGATCAAAGGTAGCATGGAGTTGAGGCCGACCTCTTTGCTGGAGGTAGAGTGGCAATACTTTATGATAATTAATATCATGTTAGCTGCATAAAAATCTCATAGGAAAAGTAGAAATAAGGAGGGCATATTCCTCAGACTTTCACCATCTAAATTAATTATTAAATTTTTTCAAAATTGTATTTCATACATGTGAATATGTACACTGATTTTTATAGTTATTGTGATATACGTTATATTGGACTTTCAGCTTTCGTATTTAACATTGTGTGATAAGCATTTCCCATACTGCATCATGATTCAATTCAGCATTTTAAATGGTGTTACAATATCCTGTAGAATTCCTGTAGTGCTGTGCATTTACCTACTCAATTGTAGGACTTTTAGATTGTGTTTGAGTTTTTCATTGTAAGACTCAATGAATATATATAATTTTTTAAAATTTCTCTCGACCTGTTTTCCTAGACTATATTCTACAAGTTAAAATTACTGGGACAAGGAATTTCCCATTAGTTTCACAACTTTAGCAGAATTGGGTATTATCTGAATTCTTTTTTCAAGCAAATTGAAAATTGTTTCAGGGTTAAAGAGTTGCCTCAGTGTTGTTTTTCCTATGATAACCATCAGTTTGACACACACACAAAATTGTGTTCTAGGAAGAAAGGCCGTTCCTCTCTGCTGACAAGTAGCTATCATATTTTTGAAAAGGAAATTTTGCCAGTAGCATGGCAAGCATAGTTGCTTCCAATAAGAAACATGTTTGAGGTACCTGATTCTCTGCTGCTGCAAAAAAAATTATACTTGCCATAGAAATCAATGTGGGAGAGAACGATATGGATTAGCAATACCCAAGACAATGCTCAGCTTGCCAGTGACTGCAGTGCCTGAAGTTGAAGTTAATGAAATGCAGGCTTCATGAAAATCCTAGGGTGTAGTATTCCTTCGTTTCACTAAAATGTAACCACAGTCCTCCTTCTCAACATAGCTATAATTCCAAGTAAAACTATATGTATGTATCACTGGGTGATACAACACACGTGTTTTTGAACCAAGAGAGGCCTTTATGCAGATTACTATGAAGAACGCAATGGTAGAGACAAGGCTTGAGTTTATTTCAGATTGTTGTTTTTTATGGCTAACTAGAACAAACTCTCAGAGAGATTCATGTCTCCTTTTCTCTCTTGCTGGCTCACTATACCTGGCTCAATTCATGAGCTTCACCTCCTGAATCTTGCATTTGCTGATGGCTTGATTTCATTTCAGGTTCTGATCTACAGTGGCCAACTGGACATCATTGTGCCAGCCGTTCTGATAGAGCGCTCCTTGATGGGCATGGACTGGAAAGGATCCCAGGAATACAAGAAGGCAGAAAGAAAAATTTGGAAGACCTGGAAATCTGACAGGGACGTGGCTGGTTACGTCCGGCAAGTGGGTGACTTCCATCAGGTAGGAAGATGCTTGGGGGCGGGCAGGTTGTAGGAATGGGAGAGTGGGATTGAAAATAAAACCTGAATACCGGTGAGATGGCTGACCTTAAGCAAAACCATACAACAGCCAACATGTGTCTTCTGTGGCCCTACTTTACACAGAGAAGAGTGGTCTGAGGTCATATATACATAGGACTAAATATAAAACCAGAGAAGAGATTTAGATATTGTTCAAGAGGTAAGGAGACAATTCATTAAAAGGACAGTACTCAGTCCAAAGAGGCAAATTGTTAATGAGAGAATTGCAGTCTATTTGGGGAGAGAGGTTGACAAATTATAAGAGGAAGTTTCAATACAATTTCGTCTGGCAAATGTATGATCATATTTTTATATTACACATGGAGCCTCAGGACAAAATCTCTCTAGCTGATACCTTAGTGCAACCTCCGTTTTGGGGTCAGACGTTACTCTCCTCATCTTCCTTTCTTGCAATATTCTCTTCAAGTTTTGGAATCATGGTTATGCTGGCTTCATAAAATAAGTTGGGAAGTATTTCCTCTTTCTATTGTTGGAAACAGTATCTTTTTAATAAGTGTTAGGAGAATTTATTGGTGAAGCCATCTGGGCATGGAGATTTCATTGAGGGAAGGGTTTTGTCGTCATCATTGATATATAGTAAGTGTAGATCTTTATAGAATACATGTAGTATTTTGATGAGTGTATTTAATGTTAATGATAAATCAGGGTATTTAGGATGTCTATCACCTCAAACATGTATCATTTTGTTATATTGGGAACATTTCACATCTCTTCTAGCTGTTTTGAAATATGCAATATATTATTGTTAATTATTGTCACCCTACTGTGCTATTGAACACAAGAATTCCTTCTAGCTAACTGTTTGCACCTATTAACCAATCTCTCCATCTTCCCACCCATTCCCACTTACCAGCCTCTGGCAACTATCATTCTATTCTCTGCCTCTATGAAATCAACTTTTAAGCTCCCACATATGAGTGAGAAATACAATATTTGTCTTTCCATACCTGGCTTATTTTATTTAACATGACCTCCATTTCCATCCATGTCACTGCATGTGATAGGATTTTGTTCTTTTTCATGGCATAATAATATTCCATTGTGTATATATGCCACATTTTTAAATCCATTCATCTGTTGATGGATACTTAGGGTGACTCCATGTCATGGCTGTTGTGAATAGTGCTATAATAAACATGGGGTGCCGATATTCCTTTGATATACTGATTTATTTTCCTTTAAATACCAAGTGGAGGAATTGCTGCAGTGTATGCTAGTTCCATTTGTAGTTTCTCGAGAAACCTCCATATTGTTTTCCATAATGGCTATACTAGTTTATATTCCTACTTAACAGTGTATGAGTTTCTTTTCTCTGCATCCTCAGCAGCATCTGTTACTTTTTGTCTTTTTGGTAATAGCCATTCTAACTCCAATGAGATGATACTTCTTTGTGGTTTTAATTTACATTTCCTTGGTGATTAGTGATGCTGAGCATTTTTCCATACACCTGTCCAGCACTTGTGTGTCTCCTTTTGAGAAATGTCTATCAAGATCCTTTTCTCACTTTTTAATGGTATTATTTGTGTTTTGTGTTCTTCAGTTGCTTGAATTCCTTGTATCTTCTGGATATTAGTCTTTTGTCAGATGGATACTTGGCAGATACTTTCTCCCATTCAACAGGTTGTCTCTTCACTCTATTGTTCCTTTTGCTGTGTAGAAACCTTTTAGTTTAATTAGACTCATTTGTCTATTTTTTTTTTGTTGCCTATGCTTTTGGGGTCTTGGCCGTAAAAGCTTTACCTACACCAGTGTCCTGAAATGTTTCCCCTGTTTTCTTCTGGTGGTTTTATTATTTTAGGTCTTATGTTTAAGTTTTTAATCCATCTTGAGCTTATTTGACATGTATATGGTGAGAGATAGGGGTTTAGTTTCATTGTTCTGCATGTGGATCCCAGTTTACCCAGCACTGTTCATTGAAGAGGGTGTCTTTTCCCCAGTATATGTTCTTGTCAGCTTTGTCAAAGATTATTTGGCTATAAATACATGGATTTATTTCTTGGTTTCCCATTCTGTGCCATTGGTCTATGTGCCTGTTTTTATACTAATACCTTGCTGTTTTGGTTATTATTGATTTGTAGTATATTTTGAAATCAGGTAGCGTGATGCCTCCAGCTTTGTTATTTTTGCTCAGTATTGCTTTGACTATTTGGGGTCTTTTGTGTCCATGAGAATTTTAGAACTTTTTTTCTATTTCTGTGACAAATACCATTGGTATTTTAATAGTTATGCATTGAATCTGTAGATTGCTTTAGTCAGTATGATCATTTTAACAATATTAATTTTTCCAATCCATGAACATGAGATGTCTTTCCATTCATTTGTGCCCTCTTCAATTTCTTACATCTGTGTTTTATAGTTTTCCTTGTAGATATCTTTCACGTCTTTGATTAAATCTATTTTAAGATTATTTATTTATTTTGTAGCTATCATAAATGAGATTGCTTTTTTGATTTCTTTCTTAACTAGTTCATTATTGGTATATACAAATGCTGGTGACTTTTGTATGTTGATTTGTATCCCACAACTTTATTGAATTCATTATCAGTTCTAAAAAGTTTTTGGTGTGGAGTCTTTAGGTTTTTGTATATAAAAGAGCCAAATCATGAGTGAACTCCCATTCAGAATTGTTACAAAGAGAATTAAATATCTAGGAATACAACTTACAAGGGATGTAAAGGACCTCTTCAAGAAGAACTACAAACCACAGCTCAAGGAAATAAGAGAGGACACAAACAAATGGAAAAACATTCATTGCTCATGTTTAGGCAGAATCGATACTGTGAAAATGGCCATATTGCCCAAAGTAATCTATAGATTAAATGCTATCCCCAACAAGCTACCATCGACTTTCTTCACAGAATTGGAAAAAACACCTTAAATTTCATATGGAACCACCAAAAAGCCCACACAGCCAAGGCAATTCTAAGCAAAAAACAAAACAAAACAAAAAAAACAAAGCTGGAAACATCACACTACCTGACTTCAAACTATACTGCAAGACTAGGGTAACCAAAACAGCATGGTATTGGTACCAAAACAGATATATAGACCAATGGAACAGGACAGAAGCCTCAGAAATAATGCCACACACCTAAAACCATCTAATCATTGGCGGACCTGACAAAAACAAGCAATGGGAAAAGGATTTCCTATTTAATAAAGGGTGCTGGGAAAACTACTAGCCATATGCAGAAAGCTGAAACTCAATCCCTTCCTTACACCTTATACAAAAATTAACTCAAGATGGATTTAAGATTTAAACATAAGACCTAAAACCATAAAAACCCTAGAAGAAAACCTAGGCAATACAATACATAGGCATGGGCAAAGGCTTTATGACTAAACTATCAAAAGCAATGACAACAAAAGCCAAAATAGACAAATGGGATCTAATTAAACTAAAGAGCTTCTGCACAGCAAAAGAAACTATCATGAGCGTTAACAGGCAACCTACAGAATGCCTTCTACCATAATTGTAAGCTTCCTGAAGCCCTCATCAGACTCTGAGCAAATGTTGGTGCCATGCTTGTATAGCCTACAGAACTGTGAGCTAATTATACCTCTTTATAAATTGCCTGCCCTTAGGTATGTTTTTATTGTGATGAAGGAATGGCCTAACACAGTAGCATATAGTTAGATCATGTTGTTTTTTTCTTAATCCATTCAGCTAGTTTATGTCTTTTAAGTGGAGAATTTAATCCATCTGCATTCATGGTTATTATTGATTGATGAGAACTTATTTCTGCCATTTTGTTCATTGTTTTCTGGTTGTTTTGTATATCCTTTGTTTCCCTCTTCGTCTCTTATTGTTTATCATTGTAGTTTAATGGTTTTCTGTAGTGGTAACATTTGAATCTTTTCTCATTCTCATTTGTGAGAAGCCAGTGAGTTTATATGTTCATGTTTTCTTGATGGTAGGTATCATCCTTTCACTTCCAGACATAGGACTCCCTTAAGCATTTCTTGTAGGGCCAGTCCAATGGGAATGAATTTCCTCAGTTTTTGTTTGTCTGGGAAAGAGTTTCTTTGTCCTTTTTTGAAGGATGGCTTTTCTAGGTGTAGTAATCTTGGTTGTCAGTTTTGTTCTTTCAGCACTTTAAATATAACATTCAGCACTTTGAATATATCATCTCATTTTCTCCTGACCTATAAGTTTCTGCTGAGAAAACTGTTAATCTGATGGGGATTTCCTTATATGTGCCTTGACAACTTTCTCTTGCTGATTTTAGAATTCTTTGTCTCTAACTTTTGACAGTCTAACTGTAATATGCCTTGGAGAAGACATTTTTGGATGGAATCCATTTGGAGATTTTTGAGCTTCCTATTCTGGATGCCTATATCTCTTGCAAGACTTCAGAAGTTTTGGGCTATAATGTTGCTAAGTAAGCTTCTATGCCTTTGCTTATATCTTATTCTCCTGGAACACCCAAAATGTGAATATTTGGTTACCTGCTTTATGATGTTCCATATGTCATGTAGGCTTTCTTCATTATTAATCTTTATATATATGTACTTTTTTTGTGTTTCAAAAGACCTTTCTTCTAGTTCAAAAAGTATTTAGTCTGCTTGATCTAGTCTATTATTGAAGCTCTTGATTATATTTTTTGTTTCATTCATTGAATTCTTCAGTTACAGAATTTCTGATTGGTTCTTTTTTATATCTCTGATGAATTTCTCATTCTGATTATGAACTGTTTTTTGGATTTCTTTGTATTATTTATCTGTGTTACCTTGTATCTCACTGAGATGCTTTACTAATACTATTTTGAAATCTTTTCCAGAAATGTCATAGATATTTCATTGAAATCTGTTGCTGGAGAGTTGTTTCTTTACACATGTTGCTTTTCCTTTTTCATGTTTGTGTGTTTTTACATTGATAACTGTAAATCTGGTGTAACAGTCCCTTCTGATTTTTTGAATTGACTCTTGTAGGAAAGATGTTTTCCTATAGTTATATCTATAGTGTTGGTTGTGTAGGGCACTTTGGTTTTGATTTTTGGTGAACACAGTAATGTAGTCTTCAGATGACTTCTTCAACTATAATCAATGTCAGTGGTATCTTTGAGTTTCTCAGTGGGTTAGACTGTGGTTGTTACTGGATGCTGTAGTTAGACTTTGCTATGGATTGGGACACCAGGTAGGCCAGTTATTTGGCATTAGTGATTGTGGCAACAGGCTGAGCATGCTGTTCCTTGGGTTACCAGGTGACATCTATGGGGTAGAAGCAGGTCTGAGTGGGTTGATCCTTGGGCCTTCATCTTATTTGGCTGTGTCCCCACCCAAATCTCATCCTGAATTGTAGCTCCCATAATCCCCACTTCATGGGAGGGACCCCGTGTGTCATAATTGAATCATGGGGGCAGGTCTTTCCCATGCTGTTCTCGTGATAGTGAATAAGTCTCATGAGATCTGATGGTTTTATAAAGAGGAGTGCCTCTACACAAACTCTCTTGCCTGCTGCCATGTAAGATGGGCCTTTGCTTTTCCTTTGCCTTCCACCATGATTGTGAGGCCTACCCAGCCATGTGGAACTGTGAGTCTATTAAACCTCTTTCCTTTATAAATTATCCAGTCTCAGGTATGTCTTTAATAGCACCATGAGAATAGACTAACACAGGCCTCCAGGTGGCTTGCTGAGTGCTGGCAGTGGCAATAGTGGGCCAGGCTGGCAAGTGGATCGCTGAACTGGGCAGTGTTTGTGGCATCAGCAATGGTGATAGCAGCAGTGGGCACTAGCATTGATGACAGCAAACTGGATGGGCCAGTCCCCTAGCCCCAAGGTTGGGCATATGCAAGTGAGTGCTGGTGGAGGTGATGGCAGCAGGCCATCCTCAGGTCCCTGGAAGAGACATCTTCAGGTCCCTGGACATCCTCATGTCCCTGGAAGGGATGCATGGGCTCCAGCACTGGTGGGCAAGGTATATTGATCTCTAGACCTCTGGATAATGTGCATATGCACTGGCAGGCTGTGGAGGCCTATCTTTAGCACCCGCAGGTATGGATGGGCAGGGCAGGCCTATTCCCAGGCCTCTGGACAGTGCCCACAGGCAGTGGTGAGGGTGGTGCCAGGTGAGCTGGAGCTGTCCTCAGGCCCATCAGTGGTATATGCATACAAAGGCAGTGGCAGGCAGGGCCAATCAATTCCCAGGCTCCCAAACAACATGCACAGGCACTGGCAACCTGTGTGGTCCCATCTTCAGTTCCACGGAAGGTGTGTATGCATGCCAATGGCAGTGGATGGGGTAGATCAATCCCCAGACTTCTGGACAATGTGCATGGGCACAGGTGAAGGCAGTGCTGGATGAGGCAGGCCTGTGCTCAGGCCCCTAGATGGCACATAGGAGTGGTACCTGTAGCAGTGTATGGGTTGGATCAATCCTCAGGCCTTTGAATGGCACACTAGGATGCCAGTGGTAGTAGCAGTGGGTGTCTTTAGGTACTCTAATGGTGCATGTGGGTACCAGTGGCAGTGAGGGTGGTAGATCGATCTCCTGGTTCCCAGATGACGTATATGGGGACTGGTGGTGGTGGCAGGCAGGCAGACCTGTTTTTAGACTTCCTAATGGTATGTGTAAGCACCAGCTGTGGAAGGCAGACCAGGATGATCTGCAGGACCTTGGATGGTGCCCTTGGGCCAAGAGACAGGCTGGATTTGCCTGTCCTCAGGTCCTGGGACATTGCCTGGATGAGCCAGTCCCCAGGCCCCCTTAAGATATATGCAGGTGTGCAGCAGCCCTGCTGCTGGAGGGTAAGGATTTGATGTCAGTGGCAACAGCCCCAGGCAGGCAGCTCTCAGGCTCTAGAGAGTGCATGCTTTGGCTCCCTTCATCCCTAGGGCAGCCTCCCCAGTGTGTTTCACTATCCATTTCTTGGGGCATAAGACATTGCATGAGCTAAAATTCTGGGGACCCATCTGCACTGCTGGCTCCAGCCACCATCGTGATGCTGTAACACTTTGGGTAGATATAGGGGAGTGTCTACAGGGATTCAGGGATGTAGGTATGTAGGGGGTATTGGGCCCCAAGGTGTGATATAGTCAGGTGGGGGCCAAGCTCTCAAAATGGCAGCATGCTGTAGCTGCTTGAATCTCAGAGGATATGTGGGACCCAGTGTGAACTTCCTCTCCAGAATAATGTCTACATGGACTCCAGGCATCTCTTTATACTAGTATCAGAGATTGTGAGGGCTGAGGGGCTCTCCTGTGGCTAAAATTGTAGAAGTCTGTGGTGGGAATATGGACTGCCAACTGTTGGGGATCTCTCACTTACCTTTTCTCCACACTGGGAGTTTTCCCTGGCTCTGAATTAATCTTGGCTGGGTCAGCTGGTTCACTTCCCTTTCTTTCTATGCCTCAGAAGTTCCCACTTTGCTGCTGAATTCCATTGTTTCCTCTAGATGTTATATTTGACATCTAGTTATCTGGACCTTCTTTTTGGAGGAGGTGAGAGCCAGGTGCCCCAGGCAGCCATCTTGAAGCACCTCCAAGGCAAGGTTTGCAATTGCAGATTCAATTTCTAAAATAGATATGGGATTAATTACCTTTTCTGTTTCTTCACGTGTCAGTTTTCATACGCTGTAATTTTTTTTTCAGGAATTAATCTATTTCATCTAAAATTTCAGATTCATTGACATAAAGTTGCTTTTATAACATCATCTTTTTTTGTTTGTTTGTTTTTTGAGACAGAGTCCCACTCTGTCTGCCCAGGCTGGAGTGCAGTGGCATGATCTTGGCTCACTGCAACCTCCACCTTCTAGGTTCATATGATTCTCATGCCTCAGCCTCCCAAGTAGCTAGGACTGCAGGAGTGTGCCAACACGCCTGTCTATTTTTTTGTATTTTTTAGTCGAGACGGGATTACGCATTGTTGGCCAGGCTGTTCTTGAACTCCTGACTTCAAGTAATCCGGCTGCCTTGTCCTCCCAGAGTGCTGGGATTGCAGGCATGAGCCACCGTGCCCGGCCTGTCACATCATCTTAATATCACCTGATGTTTCTTAAGATGTCTGGTGTTTTTAGTAATTAGTGTCTCTCTTGCCTGAAGTTTAACAATTTTATTCTTTTCAAAGAACCAATTTTTATCTTTGTTGATTTTCTCTATTACATTTTTGATTTGTTTTATTAATTTGTTGCTTTATCTTTATATCTTCCTGCTGTTCTTTTCATTGTGTGTGATTTACTATTCTTTTTTAAAAAACAACATGACTTTTTAGCCTTTATTTCTAATATATGCATCCAATGGGAAAAATAAATTCCTGTTGTTTAAGCCATCCAGGTTGGTATCCTCGTAGGACTGTTGAGAGGGTTTGGATACGTTAATAAGCTTAGAGCAATTTCTGGCTCATAGCAAATTTTGCAATTTTTGTTTTTATTATTACCCTGGATTGCTTACAAGAGTACCTATAACAAAGAGAAAATTATAAATAGTAATATTCAAAAATCTAGGAAAATATGTTTATTGAAAATCAACCTATAAGAGAAAGTTGGAATATTAATATTCAGCCATTAAGGGCATATTTGAATGTTGAGCTACTAGGGAGTGATGGATATTGTCACCTCCTCCCATCTGCTACACTACTTTGTGATGAAAATCTCACCAGGCATACACAGGATCTCCCCAAGACTCTTTGACGGCTGCCTCCACCACCTGTTATTTTATATCCCCTGGTCCAGCCATGTGAAATGCTCCCGTGCCTGGCATTCCACATGTGTCCTGCTTGGCTCTTTGCATAAAATGTCCAGCTTGGGAGGCCAGATTGCTGCTTCAGGGCAACATGTCCCACAGAGGTGGGAAAAGGAATTGGCCGCCAGTCAGAAACTGGTGGCAAATATCACACTAAACCCGCTGACTCTTCTTGTGAATGTGAAACACATTTAGAGATGAAATGGTACTTCTCTGGCTGCCAAAAAACAAGTAACAAAAGAAGCAAGGCCCACGTATGTTTGTGATAGGGAGTGTTGCACCATGCAGCAAGGGATCTGCATTTTGTGTAGGTGATTTTAAACTGTTGGCAGAGATCCTTCCCGCTTAGTGCCTCAGCACTGGTTTGGGCTGTTTTGTGGAGATGAGGGTTATGAGGAGGGAAAAGTGCTCCTGTATGAACAAAGGCATTCTCTGTGAGGCTTGGATCTAAGAATACTGTCCAAATGTCAAGTGTCTGATAATGAAGAAAATGGACCTTAGCCATGGATTTGCTTTTCAGCATTAGACACACAAAACAGGAGCCTAAGTATGTGTCTGCCAAAAAGGCAACCTCACTCTGAGCCAAACACTATAGCTCTTAATTTAAAAAACTGAAACCAAAGTAGACTCGTCTCTGGATGGTTACTTAAAATGCCCACTTAAAGAAATGACAGCTCTCCTAGGGGAGTAGCAGGATACCGAGAGAGGGGGCAGTCTTCCCCATGTATTCACATCAAGCCATGCCCAGAGAAATCAAATGCAGCTTCTGCCAGCCTTCTGAGATCTGATGAAGAGTGAGTGCTTCTGGTTTTTCCTTGCTGGTTCTGACCTAGAAGGTAACAAGTCTTTAGTATTGGTGCCATTTTAAGGATCAGACACTGCCCTGTTATATAATCTGAGAAGAAGACTTTCTGAGCTTCTGTAAAATTTGGAAGTTGTCTGTAAATGTACAATTTGGACTACCTTATTTCTGAGACATCATCTAACAAAAATCTGAAATATCTACATCTTATGAATGCCCAGAGGGGCTCAGTTAGCAAGCAATGAAGAATAGTGTCGTGAGCTTCAGGAAATGCTCTTACACTTACATAGATGTGCATATGTGTGTGTGTGTGTGTATGTATATGTGTGTGTGTATATATATATGTGTGTGTACATATATTGGTGTATGTATGTATGTATATGTGTGTGTACACATATATTGGTGTGTGTACATATATATATATACACATATATATATATGTACACACACACACATATAAACCTATCTCTTTCCACTGATTTAGAGAGAAATAAACACAAAATGTAAATCTCAGGCTGCATGATAACCAAAGTCATGGGTAGTCTCTGCACTGGCATTGACCATGAACCTTACTAGTGTTATCTCTGGGTCCCAGAAGTTGAGTCCTCTTTCTCCTTGTCTGTTGACAACGAATGGCCATCACACTCAAGGCCACCCTTTTGGGATCTTTCTCCAAATATTACAGTTGCTGTGCATTATCTGAGTTGATGTTGTCACTGCATTAGAAATGTAGAACATTTTGTTCTTACATGCCAGCCCTAAGGAAATTTTGACTCCACGTTTAGAAATTTAAAATTTTGGTGGGGTGCAGTGGCCCACGCCTGTAATCTCAGCACTTTGGGGAGGCTGAGGCAGGTGGATCACTTGAGGCCAGGAGTTCAAGATCAGCATGGCCAACATGGTGAAATCTTATCTCTACTAAAAATACAAAAATTAGCCAGGCACAGTGGTGCACTCCTGTAATCCCAAGTACTCAGGAGTCAGAGGCATGAGAATCACTTGAACCCTAGAGGTGGAGGTTGCAGTGAGCTGAGATCGTGCCACAGCACTCTAGATTGGGTGACAGAGCAAGACCCTGTCTCAAAAAAAAAAAATTAAAAATTGTAATCAGAATAATAGCCATACTGACAAATTTAAGAATTTTTTAAGAATAAATGTCATTAAGCTAAATGTCCTGAAGAAAACACTTATGTTTTTTCCATTGTTATTTTATTGAAAATATCTTTATTAACACAAATTATTTTTCATATAAACATTGAAAAAATGTTGAGTCATTGAGCAGTTTTCATTTTTACCAAATCTTAGGGGGTGTAGCTTCTGCAATCATGAGTTTTGCATGATCTCCAACAACCTGATTTTCTTAACTGCAATTTGAGCCATTATTATTTTTATTTTATGTTTTCACTATCAATTCCGTTTTTTTAAAAAACTGCAAGATGTATTATCTCAGCTAGGTTGTATTTAATAGCTGGAATCAATTTTAGGTCTCATTTTCCAGGGAAAGGAAACTGAAACCCAGAGGTTAAGTGACTTCCCTAAAGTATCCTACCCATTTCATGTCTGAGCTGAGGTTGGAGTCTTGGCTTCCAGCCCAGAGTTTCTCTACTTCACAAGCATATCCACTACTGGAATAATGGAATCACAGCGGTATGCTGGTACAGTTAAAATTGGAGCCTATATGCATCCCTGCCATAATTAAAGCAGGGCTGAGAAATAATGTATTTCACATCTAGTGTTAGCTCTGAAACCACCCAAGGTGACCACCTCCTACAGACAGAAGATTGGGTTTTTGTTATGTTTTGTTTTTTGAGATGGAGTCTTGCTCTGTTGCACAGGCTGGAATGCAGTGGTGTGATCTCGACAACTCCATCTCTCGGGTTCAAGCAATTCTCCTGTCTCAGCCTCCTGACTAGCTGGGATTACAGACACGTACCATCATGCCTGGCTGATTTTTGTATTTTTAGTAGAGATGGGGTTTCACCATGTTGGCCAGGCTGTCTTGAGCTCCTGACCTCAGGTGATCCACCCAACTTGGCCTCCCAAAGTGCTGGGATTACAAGCGTGAGGTACCATGCCCAGCCAATTGGGTTTTTCAAAAAAGGAACCAAGGCTTAGTGGTGAGGCCAGGTTCATATAATGTTAAGAAAAGTTATGGCTTTATCTGGGAACTTGTGATATTAATAAAAGAATGCATGCCAAAATTGGCTGAAATGAGCAGAGAGAACATGGTGGGCAGTGTCATAGATAAGAGAATACAGGGCAGGGCACAGGGCAGTGTGCATAGTCTGACTCATAGCCTGCAGCTGAGAGAGTGAGAGCTATGGGAGAAAGCAGAAGGAGAACATGGTGCCTGGATAGTAGGCAAGGAGTGTGTGTTCCATTGTTTAAGTGGTAGGGAGCTATCAGAGGTTTCAAAGCACATTTTTTTAAAGCTCTTCTTTGGGAAGTTTATAATGGTAACTTTAGGATGAATTCAGGGTGAGGAGACTCTAGAAATGGAAAGTCATATAAGGAGCTTTATTGGAAGAAGATTCCCCATCTATTTCATATGTCCACCTTCTTGATACTGGTTTGGAAGTCTTGAAATAGAGGTCTGGGGGAATAGGCTTTGGAATGTTCAAGCTGTGAGGACTGATTCCCTGTTTGAGAGATGGTGTTTACTGTGTGTCCATGGTACCAACTTAAAGGCTGAGTATCCACAGGGAGATCACCACATGCTGGTGTCCCTGGCACTTCCTCAGTGGCCCTAGTAATCATCCTTAGCCCCCTAAAGCACAAGCCCTGCACCAAGACTTACACCTTGACATTGACCTGGGTTTGGTATATGGAGCCCTCAGCCACACTTTGCCCAGGGGCGTCTCCCAAAATGTCCTGGTTTCCAACAGGAATTAGACGTTCAGCTAGAGGTTACATCTAGGGAAACCAAAGGGAAGGAGCACGCCACCCCGAAGCTTGACTGTTCTGGAAAACCCTTACCAGTTGGAGGGGTTTCATGACATGAGGGGAAGGTGGATTTAGACAAACCTGGTTTAAACTTTCATTTTGCCACATGCTAGCTGTGGGCTGGTTACTGGTCCTGGAAACTCTTGTGTTTTGTTTTGTTTTGTTTTGTTTTGTTTTGTTTTGTTTTGTTTTGTTTTGTTTTGTTTTGTTTTGTTTTGTTTTGTTTTGAGATGGAGTCTCGCTCTATCACCCAGGCTGGAGTGCAATGGTATGATCTTCGGCTCACTGTAACCCCAGCCTCCCAGGTTCAAGTGATTCTTCTGCATCAGCCTCCCGAGTAGCTGAAATTATAGGTACCTGCCACCACACCTGGCTATTTTTGTGTTTTTAGTAGAGATAGGGTTTCACCATTTTGGCCAGGCTAGTCTCGAACTCCTGAACTCAGGCAATCCACCTGCCTTGGTCCCAAAGTTCTGGTATTACAGGTGTGAACTGCTGAGCCCAGCCAGTCCTAGAAACCCTTGAGTGAGAACAATTACTTCACAGCAGTGATGAGAAAGTCAAAAGAGATGGTAAGGATGACGACCAATGATTTGGCATCTGTGAGCCCTCAGGCCATGGTCTACCACACACTTTTTTAATCCACGATTTTATGCAATCTGAGTAGCTATCCTAAAAACTGTCATGGTATTTACTAACTCATAACTGAGGAAACAAGCTTTGCCTGAGAAACTTGCTTAAGGCTTCTAACAAAGTAGTATCTGAGATTTGAACATCCAAATTTCAATCTTTCTACTACCCCATAGTGTCTGTAAGTACCTGTGAGGAGAGTGGAGTGGGGAGGGATGAACTGCAGCCGGATCTAGGCTCCATGCCCCCTGTATTAGTCTGTTTTCCAACTGCTATAAGGAAATACCCGAGATGGGATAATTTCTAAGAAAATTAATAAGAATACAATTACTAAAATGAGAGGTCTAATTGGCTCACGGTTCTGCAGGCTGTACAGGAAACATGGCTGTATCTCCTTCTGAAGAGGCCTCAGGGAGTTTTACTTATGGCAGAGGGCAAAGCTGGCACAGATGAGAGATGCCACACACGTTTAAACAACCAGATCTCGTGAGAACTCACTATTGCCAGGACAGCACCGAGGGAATGCTGCTCAACCATTCTTGAGAAATCTGCTCCATGATCCATTCACCTCCCACCAAGCCCCACCTCCGACATTGGGGATTACCATTAGACATGAGATTTGGGTGAGGACACAGATCTAAACCATATCACTGCCCTTGGGGTATGTGGTAGTGGTGGCAAGGGGGTAGTGTGGCGGGGGTGGACAGAGGATTTGGCAGCACATCCTAACCACCATAGAATACTTTGTTCCCTAAAAAATAGAGGACTTCTTATAAGGAGGATGGATGAGGTATAGTTTGCAGAAAGCAGCAACAACCACGGCTTCCTAATTGTGCTTTTCTAAAACTCACATTAACTCGAGTTTCTTTCTTGAGTACATACCACTAGAATATGGAGGAAAGAATGACCACAGTCCTTTGAGTGGAGTGGACAATCAGGCTAGGATTTGAACATTTTCACAGATAGTCCACAGAGGAAATGATAGAGAGCTAGCCACCTGCCTTTCTTGGAATTACTGCTGAGAATTCATTTTCTGTGTGTTTTATTAAGAATTTTAAACAGCTTAGGAAGAATTGTGAACTGTTTCTGAAGGAACAGTTCCAGAAAGGTCTTTGGCAAGTCCTTGATAACATTGACATGATCAGAGGAAGCAACAAGCCACAAATGTCACTTTTGCATTTGACCAGATGAGAGGGAATGAAGTTTTCTAAAACAGATTGAATGGAGGAAAATAACTGTTACAGGCTTAAGGCAATGATAACCAAATACAGTTAATTCCCTGGAAAAATGTTTGGCCTTGGCCGAGCATGGTAGCTCACATCTGTAATCTACACAATTTGGGAGGCTGAGGTGGGAGGATCGCTTGAGCCCAGGAGTTCAAGACCAGCCTGGGTGGGCAACATAGTGAGACCCTGTCCCTACAAAAAAAAAAAAAAAAAAGAATTAGCCAGGTGTGGTGGTGCGTGCCTGTAGTCCCAGCTACTTGGGAAGCTGAGATGGGCAGCTCACTTGCGCCCAGGAGGTCAAGGCTGCAATGAGCCATATTCACGCCACTGTACTCCAGCCTGGGCATCAGAGTAGACCCTGTCTCAAAAAAAAAAAAAAGTTTTGGCTTTGTTACAGAAATCAGCAAACAGAATCTTCATCTCCCCAACCAGCCATCACCTTCTACAGTGATGGATGTCCTCTTTCATGAATTATTTGTCTCTATCTTCCAGACATGGGCAAAGTTCCTCTGTCCATTTATGGGAATCAGACTATGGGCAGAAAACCAGAGCACAGTAATCAAACCATACCCCACCTCCTGGCCAGAGAGCTTCTCGGAAGTCACAGGTTAGGTCCACCAAAAGCAGGCATTGAGGCAAAGTTTTGGGTGCAAATAGTTTGTTAGAGACCAACACCGGTGGAAGGAAGGGTATAGGAGCAGGATTGGACCAAGGGAGAAATAAAACTGTGATACAGGCCAGACAAACCAGGAAGGGAACTCTTCGGAGCATATTTGCTATCAGAGTGTCCCACACTGGGCCAAAATAGCTAGGCCTTTTATGCCTACCTCTTTGATTCACCAAATTTGGGGTGCCCCAGGAAGGTCATCGTCTTGAGAAAGGCAGCTCTTTGCAGTCGAGGCAGACCCTGAAGGAGCTGACAGCTGGGGCTGCCTGCTGAATGCACTCCCTGCATCTGAGCAGCAAGTACCTCCTTGAAGAGGGGTCCAGTGGGGTGCATCTCTATGTCTACCACAAAGGCCACCCAGATAATGCCCTTGCTAGCTCTCAGGGATTTGGGGGCAGGAAGCAGGGAGCAGCAGGAGCTGATGGTTTGCGTAATATGGGAACTTGATCTTTCTTTGTTTGCATGCTGTAAAATTTTGCCTAAGTTCTCAGTGTAATTATGTCTTAATATTTGCCTTAGAAAGATGGATCAGGGCTTGGTTTTCACTCATATCAAGATTCCAAGATAGGCAAGATGGATCTTTCGGGAAAAAGAATCATCAGAAAATGTTTCCCTTTTTCAGTTGCTTATCATGGAATGATAAATTACGCCAAAACTCAGTGACTTAAAACAATTTGTTATTTCTCACAAATATGTGGATTGAGTGGGCTCAGCTGGGTGGGTTTGATTCAGATGGGGTAGGCTGAGGTCACATGTGCAGCTGCATTCAGCTGGGAGTTTGGCTAAAGCTGGGACATCCAAGATGATCTCCACTCCTCCATTTCTCTCTCCATATGGCCTCTAATCACGTAGTGCCCTGGCCTGGACTTTATCACAACACAGCAGGCTGGTCTTCCAAATAGAGAAGCAAAAGATGCCAGTCCTTTTAAGGCCTGTACTCAAAAGTCCGAGAATATTCTCTCCGTTTCATTCTGTCTTGGTCAGTGCAAATCACACAGCAAAGCCAGATTCCTCTTGGCGAGAAGAATGACAAAGAATTTGGAGCCATTTTTTCATCTACTACTTTGCCCTAAACCAGTGTTTCTCAACTCTTGCAGATACAGATTTCCACACCCGCTCTCCAGATTGCCTGATTTTATTGGTCTGGGGTAGAACCTGGGCTTTGGTATTGAAGCTTCATAGAGGTTTCTAATATGCAGCCAGTTTGGGAACCCTAAACTGTGATGTGTTTTGTCCCTCTGTTGATAATGACATGGCTTCCATCTTGCAGGAACCCCCATGTGGCTTATGTGTGGAGAAACTTTCATTCTGATTCCTGAAGCGTGTTCTAAATCCTTTTTTTACTTACAAGCCAACCAGAAATTTGAGAACACAGTTTTACTCTTTACAAACCAGCCATTGACCTGAAGCATCACACTTACAAATGTGTCTTCCAGTCAGTAGTATCAACTAGTGTGACACCGGTTCTCTGAAATCCTCAGCCAAAACCTGAATCTAAATTGCCGTCCACTGTAGGTTTACAAGAGGTCTTTGTTGTCTTCAATTACTGATAGATCACTGGGAATTTAGACTTGTAAGAAAACTCTTTTATTTATTTAAAAGCATGAGTTTCCTTTTTCCAGCAGTTTTGTGCTGTGTTGAAACTGGGTGGTCCTGGTGAGCAGTGCTCTCAGATGGTCATATGCCTGTGTTGTCTTCCAACAAGAAAAAAGCTATCGGGCAGTGTCTGCTTTAAACATCATCCAGAGTGATGGTTTGCATCAAAGATGCCCACCAGCCACAGCAAATTTTTTTGTGGATATTAGTTATTAGTAAAATATTATAAGAGATTCATATATTTCCATGTCAAAGCAACTAAAAAGTGCAACGTTTTTGACTGTGAGATTTTATTATAAGTAAGCTCAGTATTTCCAGTAATTAGTCATTAGGTTATTTAATAAGGAGTCTTAACCTGGAATAAGGGTCTGTGGTTAGGATTCGAGGAGTCGTCAGTGAACTTGGAAAAAAACCGCATCTTTATTTTCACTAACCTCTAACTGAAATAGCATTTCCTTTCATTATGAACTGTGAAATTTCACATTTCCTTCCATTATGAATGTAGGCAACAAATCACGGTGGCACAGCAGTAGCTTTGACTTTTGTCTACAATAGAAAGCAGAGGTACTCTCATATCAAATATCACAAACATTGTTATAGATGTGTTTGAAAACCTTTTATGCTTATCACTAAAATTAGAATTATAGTAGTTTTCAGCTCCTCTGGTTTCTCCTACCAAATGTGCTAATATAGAAGTATATATGTTGCTACCTCACAATATTTTTACTGTTTTGATGATTTCAGTGTAATGCTTCATTTGCAATCCATAACATATATGCATATCATATATGTATATGTGTGTCTGCCTGTGCATTGTGCATTATTTATTTATTTTAAGGCAGGGTCTTGCCCTGTCACCTAGGCTGAAGTGCAGTGGCACCATTATGGCTCACTGCAGCCTTGAACTCCCAGGCTCAACAAATCCTCTCACCTCAGCATCCCAGGTATCTGGGATCGTAGGCGCATGACACCATGCCTGGCTAATTTTTGTATTCTCTTGTAGCGATGTTCAGGCTGGTCTCGAACTCCTGGGCTCAAGTGATCCTCCTGCCTTGGCCTCCCAAAGTACTGGGATTATAGGCATGAGCCGCCATGCCCAGCCAGCATGTGCTTTAAAACATTATTGTGAGAAGGTGTCCATAGGCTGCACCAGACACCCATAGGAGACTGTAGCACAAAAAAAGATGAAGAACCCATGCATGAGACTGTTTGAATTGTTGAAAATAATTTATAGACTCTTCCAGCCCAAATCACTTATCACCTTTGCTTATACCAGGCAGACTCTATGAGCTAAGCTATCAAGTAGGCTTGTATTTTGTGTCCAGTTGATCACATTGGCAATTCTAACTACTTCTGTGACCATATTCAAGTGGCATTATAGTATAGGGAATGGATATTGTGTTAGACTTGGATTAGATCCCTGCTCTACCATGTACCAGACCTTGGGCAAGTTACTTAACCTCTCCAAGAACTCCCTCACCTGTGAAATGGGGATGATATTATCACCTACCACTTTCCCAGGAGGATTCATTATTAGGATGAATTGAGATAATGCTTATAAATTACTTGACCCTCTCTCTAGCAGGCACCTAATAAGCATAAAATAAATGTTGGTTTCTATTAACATTAGTAATCACTCTTAGTATTAATCTACTTCACAGGGCAAGAAGCTCTCACTCTGTTCATAGAGTCCTTAAGAGATACTTGTATTAAAGGGTCAGATGATGAAATGAGTTCAATATTGTCTATCAGATAAGCCTGAAACCACCACAGTTGTATCCAGTTTTAACTTGACTGCAACAAAGAGACTGTCTTGTCAAAAGGTAGTAGCAGCAGAGAGGGATGAGGCGGTGTTGGTCGCTTTGCTATATGACAGCCTAATGATAGGAAATAAAAGTGGCTGAATTGAGTAATGAGTTGTTTTTAAAGCACTGAGTCCCTTCTAGTTTAACAATATCTGAAACATCCCTGTCTACAATAAATGAGACACATCCAGACTTTTCTTTTTCTCCTGTTTGTACTGAGCTTCTAACATATGGAAGACAGGAAACATAGGAGCTTACATTTAGAGAGTAAAAAAACTATCAAAACAAAAAACCCAAATATTTGGCAACTTATTGCTTTTCTGCTGTCCAGCATGGAGATGTGGGTATTTATTTTTGTTCTTAATATTTATTTTTTTATATAGGAACCAGAGTCCCAAGGTTGAGATTCTGGCACTAGCTCTGTCATCTTAGAGCTGCTTGCCAGAAGGGGACTTCCCACTTTTGACTTTGTTTCAGTTCAATTGCTTCTCCATGCCTTCCCCACACACTGTTTTTCAGACATGGGGCCAATCTCTTCATCTCTTTGTAGGGGAGAAGAAAAAAGTGTAGCAAAGACTATATTAAGTTTCCTGAAGATTCATTTTTCAAGGATGGCAGTATCAGTAGGTGGTTTTGCTTTTTCTTTTTTAAAATTTAAAATTGAATACATACCAAAGAATATTAACAATGCTGTGTAAGATAAAACAAACAGTGATAAATGAACACTTTTGTACTCACCAGCCAGTTTAAAAAATACAACATTGCCCTTCCCAATTACCCTGGCAGGTAAAGTACTGTCCTGAATTTTCCTTTGTCATCCTCTTTCTTTTCCAGTTGTCAATAGTTTTACTGCAGAAATATATATCCATATATAATATTCTACTTTCCGTGTTTAATTTTACAGAAAAGGAATTACATACTTTTGCTGTTCAACACTCTATGTAGATTCACCCATGTTGATATGCTCGATTGTGTCTTATTCTTTTTCATTGCTGCATAGTATTCCATCATAGAAGTCTATTATTCATCCATCCCAGCGCTGATGAACATTTGGGTTGTTTTCAGTATTTTGCTTCTACACATAGTGCTGCTATGGATGTTTTTGAACATACATCCTTGTGCCTGTGTCAAACCTCACTAGAGAATGTCAAACTTTTCCAAATTAAGTGTATTCTTGTCAGTAATGTATAAGAGTTCTGATTATTCCATGATCTCAGCAAGCACTTGGACTTGCCTGTAGTTTTTTCACGGAGCTTGTTAAAGGAGGACTTACTGTCCTTTCTCACTTCTAAAAGTCAGGGTTTGTATTCTCTTTCCATGGCTGTCTCCTGTCTTGTTGTTTTGTTTCAATTTTTAATGTCACCCAGTTAAAGGACTCTGGCATCCACACACAGAGTGAAGGCGGAGTGGACATTTCACATCCAAGTCCTGGTGGTTATGTAGGTTCGTTTTTCTTCCTGGGTGTCCTGTGCTGAAGTTGGCTAGCAGACTCTCCAACTCAAAAAAATTCAGAAAGTTATTCCCTCAGCACCTTTTCAATTCAACTCTGCCAACAGTGGCTCAGTAAGAAGCAGCAAATAAATAAAATCAACAGATCTCAGCTTATTCCTTGGGTTCGCCAGCAATTCCCAGACCATAGGGAGAAAAATAAATCTTTTTCTGACAAAATTCCTCTCACTCCCGTCACTTTTCCATTGAAACAACAAGGCAGAGAAGTTACTTTATCCAGTTGCTTTGCTGTGAGTCTTACCAGAAAATTAAGAATAATAGTAATTGGCAAATATTACTCACCCAGTTCTTTAGCTAGCATTTCTCACATCTGCTTTATGATATCCTTGCTGGCCTGATTTTATTCATTTCCCAGTGCCCGGCATAGAAACCACAAGAACTAGCCAAAAAGAAAAACACTGCATTTATATAAACCAATTAAACTAGGGAGTATTTTGTGGACATTAAATGTGAGGGCTATCCCACATTATAAATTTCAAAATGAAAGTTTTTGCCTTGTGGTATTTTTTAAAGTTTTAAGATGTTACTCAAGAGCACTCTGAATAACTGTTTTAAGTTGTTGCTGAAACTTGTTTCCCTTTTCCAGTAGCCCACTTGGCTGCTCTTAACTGGTCTCCTTCCTCACCAATCTACCCTCCCCTCTGTGCTTTTTCCAAAATGCAAGTTTAATGGTGTTTCTTCCTTGTTTAAAACCTCTCATTGTTCAACACTCACCTATGAGTGAGAATATGCGGTGTTTGATTTTCTGTTCTTGTGTCAGTTTGCTGAGAATGATGGTTTCCAGGTTCATCCATGTCCCTACAAAGGATGCGAACTCATCGTTTTTGATGGCTGCATAATATTCCATGGTGTATATGTGCCACATTTTCCCTGTCCAGTCTATCATCAATGGGCATTTGGGTTGGGGAGCATCACACACTGGGGTCTGTCGGGGGGGAAAAAGGGGAGGGACAGCGGGGAGTGGGGAGTTGGGGAGGGATAGCATGGGGAGAAATACCAGATATGGGTGATGGGGAGGA